>CAUYQV010059534.1:0-28816 GCA_963574575.1 Galagoides demidoff
GAGACAGAGCCTCAAGCTGTCCCCCTGGGTAGAGTGCTATGGCTTCACTGCTCACAGTAACCTCAACTCCTGGGCTCAAGCGAGTCTCCTGCCTCCGCCTCCCAAGTAGCTGGGACCACAGGCACCCGCCACAACGCCCGGTTATTTTTTGGTTGCAGCTATCATTGTCGTTTGGTGGGCCCAGGCTGGATTCGACCCTGCCACCTTAGGTGTATGTGGCTGGCACCTTAGCCACTTGAGCTACAGGCGCCAAGCCCCATCTCTGCCTTTCAAAGTGCTAGAATTATAGGCATGAACCACTGGGTCAGATGCTATATTTTTATTATAACAAGCCCCCATTCCAGTGCTGTAGAAGCTGCTGGTCCTTGGGCCACCCTGAGTAGGATGGTAGTAGGAGATGGTATGGACAGTCCTTGACTTACGACAGTGGTTCAACGTATGATTTTTCTATTTTGTGATGGTGCAGAAGTATTCAGTAGAAACTGTGCTGGAAATTTTGATATTTTCCTGGGCTAGCGGTATGTTGTGCATACTCTCTCTTGACGTTGGGCCAAAGGGCCAAACCCTGTCCTGTAAAGCCGGTTTGGTAACAGTGTTGCATACCTCCCGTAATGTGCCGAGTACTGAACAGCTTAGGAGCAGCATGCTTAAGCAACAGTGGCCTCCACTATGGGGTTATATAGGTATATTCACTGTATTTTCGACCTGACATTTCCAACATACGGTGGGTTGGGACATAACCCTAACCTTAGTCAAGACATTATGTAGGGAGGCATAGTCCTCGCCGGGTTCCTTCATGGTTTGATCAGGCCTGTGTTTGCAGACGTCCTGGGATATCTCCTTACAAGTCTGAATGGTGCTGCACAGGGTGAGGCTCTGAGACAGCACCTTTCCCAGGCTCCTTGAGGCCCTTTGGCTTGGACAGGAGGTGACCAAGAGGACCTTTCCTGTCATCTCTCACTTTCATCTTCTCCAGCTTTTTACCGCACTCTGTCTTGCGGTTGTGCTACTAGAAGCCACCTGTTATGTTGGCATGAACAATATGTGACTTCAGAGTGAGGTTTACTCTCTTCTCCAGCCCTCGGCACTCCCCCACCTGGACCAGCTGTGGCCTAGCCAGCACCGTCCCTACCGAACTACACCAACAGTCCCGGGAGGCAACCTGAGGCTGTCTCTCTCTCAGCTCGTAGGAGGCAGGGCTCCCCCTACAAGCCCCTCGCATTGAAGGACTTCTACCACTGGACCGTTAGCACGAGGAGCAGGTGCCCAAACCACCTGGCTTGAATTTACTTTGTTCATCGCCCTCTTCCCCCACAGCTTCCAAAGGTGAGGGTGTGGCACGGGCTTCAGGATGTCCTATGTCACAGGAGGCAGCAGGGTGGGTAAGGGGAGGGCCAGCCTCTCAGCACCCAACCAGAAATGTCTAAGTGGTAGATAAAGAATTCAGCAGCGGGACCATGCAAGTTTTATTTGCTGTTGAGGGATGGAGAGAACAGGAAGGAAACCTCCCAGGTTCTAAGGTGGGGCGCATGGTACAGAGTGCTCAGGGTGGGCTAAGTGGTCGCCCCAGGCCAAGCCTGCCAGCTGGTGTTAGCAGCAGCTCTGTAGGGGAATCTAATCAGAAAAAAAAGCCAAGGTAAACAAAATGTGCCTGCATTTAGTGTGAATTTCCTGTTTTAACATAGATTTTATTAGGGAGAAAAAATGGTCCCTTCTAAGTATCACTGGGCTGGCTGGGGCTTGGGCCCCAGGCCTCTAGGGCAGGGACAGTGGAGGTCCCCAGCTCCAGACAGGCCCCTGCTGCCTGCTTCCTCCCAACCTTGCTGCTGGTTCGGTTCCCAACCCTTACTTACCAGTCAGGGCTGACTATGGGAGAGGGGCTCTTGGTCCCTCGGGCCACCTCTGGGGAAGAGGCAGATCCAGCTGTATGTCCTGAGGAGCCTGGCCGGCGACCTTCCCGCACGTGCTTGTGCGTAAGGAGAACTGGGGCAGCATCAGGGCAGTGCTAAGATGGACCAGGACTCAGAGGGGCCAAAACTGCTTTGGTGGTGGTTAAAAATCAAAACCTCAGCGGTCTTCTGTGGGTACATATGCTCAGGCTTCCTTCTCACCAACCCCCAAGTTTGACAAGTGTCTGGAAGGTCCCACAGCTCGGTGATAGCTCTGGCAGTGACCTGTATCCTTCACCATGTCTCCCTCTCCTCATCTTCCTTTGCCTCTGGAAAGCTCGTGTTATGGACATGTAGAAGGAGACCTGATCAAATGCCTTCACTCTCAGCCCCTGACCTTCCGCCCAAATGAAAACCAATAAAACTCCCCACTCGACAAACCCACAGGCCAGGGAGGACTATAGAATTAAAATGTCTTTAAATAGACCAATAACTTCTTGAGTCCATTTCATAAATGCTAAAGACCAAATATATCACCCCAAATCTGAGAAAGTTAGCCTGATTCTAAGACACAGCAAAGGACCCAGGCTTCCCACCCCATGTCTGGGCTGGTGGCCTGTGCCATCCACCTGATGTCCCCCTGAGCTTGGCAGGAGACTCAAAGTGGGTGGGTGGTAGGGGAGCTATTGGCCCATCTCTAGATAGTGGAGCTGCATGGGGTGGGCGGACAGCCAGGGGCTCACCAGAGGGAAGCAAGGTGACCAACTCCACAAGAGAAGGGGCTAGGGCGTTGTGCACTTAGGGCAGTCACTCTTGAACATTCTGTGCTTCCTGACTTGCTTTATTAATAGTTAGTACCCCTTAAGTTAGTTGATCTAACTTTCGATCAGCTGAAGAGACCAGATGAATCATGCCCCTGATCCCCTCCAAAAATCATCATCTTACAATGAATTCCAGTCAAGGAAATTTGTTAGCAAAATATTTAAAACAAATAACAGTTAAAACAAAACTCAGTTAAATCAAAGGTTCTGAAGAAGTCAAGTATTCTGTTTGGACCTCCCCAGTTGCTGCTTGAATCTCTGCATCCTACAGGCCTGTCAGGACCTCGACATCTCAGCTAAGGGAAGCTGTCTATACCCGGCTCCCCCATTTCCCCTTCTCTGGCTGCTATGAGAAGTTCCGAACGCGTGACCTCTGTGTGCAATCTGGGGTGGTGGACAGATCAGCAGTGGAAGGCTGAGGTGACTGGGGAGACATGTGTCTACACATACAGGTACACATAAGAGTTTAGTTATCTTTTTATATGGCTGTGGGCTCTCTTTGGTCAAGGCAATCCAGCTATCACCTCTCTCTTGCAGTTCTGAGATGGCCTGGTGACATGCCTACTGCAAGTCATCCCAGTGAGTCAGGGTAAGTCATAATTAAAATCCTGCACGGACAGCCTCGGGTACACAGGAATGGTGAGAGCCACCGCCGCCTCAGCTCAACCTGAGCGTGAACCCTAGTTTGTCTCAGTGGGCGAACACCAAACACCAATCATGCATCTTATTCCTATTCTGGATTTTTATAAAACATTTTATATATAGATACACACAGCACAGGAAACGTGCTCAGTATGCACTCTAACATAGAGCACAGGGACGCTGCCACCGAGCGCCACCCCGCCGTCTTCACAGTGGGGAAAGTGCCAAGGTTAAATACATGCACGCCTCACGGCGGCAGGAAGGGGCAGGGCGCCGCGCTCCATGCCTTTCCATGTGACTCATCCAACACTGAGAACTCATTTTGTCTGTCCCCTTGGTGGTGACAGAAACAGTACCATTTTCTAAGGGCAGAGAATGTCCAACGATCTGGCATGGAGACAGTGATTCTTATCCAGAGAGCATCTAGAAAGAATTGCCAAACCTCAGCCTGGCTCGTGACCTCAGGCTGAGTCTGCTCTGTCAGAGATGGGCTTGGCTTTGGGGGTGGGCTAGGGCTGCTGCCATATCTTGCAAACCCACACGCCCCCAGGGAAAGTGCACTTCCAATGGCTGATACAAAAATAGATTGGCACAACTCTTGGACACAATGAGGGCATCTCTGCAAAGCTTTTTCCCAACTTCTGCAGCTTCTCACCCGATGTCTGTGCAAGCTGTTGCACTCTGAGCTGGAACAGGTCTGGAGAGAAGACTCTGGACCACGTTCAAAAGGTCTGTGTGCACCTGGGAGAAAGATCAGGGTGGGGCGGCTTAGAGTTCTTGCTAGTGGGAAGGGCCCCTGCTGCTTGCACCCATCTCCTCGTCCCTTGTTCTGCTCGGGACACAGCTCAAGGCTTCTCTTGGCTAGCCACACTGAAGGTTCCAGGACTTGTTTCTCCATAGAAACATGTTGAGAAGGACAGTTTGGTATTTTGAGTTCTATTTTTTGCATTTCCAGTGGTAAGTGTTGCTCCACCAAGCTGAGAGGAAACGGTCCTTGGGCCACCCCGGGGCTGGTGCTAGGAGCTCTGCATCAGGCGTCTGTAGTGGGGCATGACCTCGTGCTCTGGCAAATGCAGGGCAAACTCCAAGGCCACTAACACCGGGAATTCAAAGGCAATCAGTTCTCGCCTATTCAGCCGGAACTTCTCTTCCAGTTTCTGCAACAAAAAGAAAACCCAGTGCATGTTAGTGTTGGAAATTAAAGTTCTAGGCTTTCTCCAGTGCAACTTCTCTGTCCATCAGCTGGTAGGTGCTTCTGGGGACACCCACGGGGGGCAGTCTATACTTCCTGCCCTCAGTCCTGGTGGGGGAGGAATCAATCAAATCCCTCCCCAGGGCCTGCAGCCTCACATAGTCACGTGACTTCATTTGATCTTCTCAATAGCCAGGCACAGTGGCTCATGCCTATAACCCCAGCACTCCGGGAGGCTGAGGTGGGAGGTTTGCTTGAGCTCAGGAGTTAGAGACCAGCCTGAACAAGAGTGAGACCCTGTCTCTACTAAATATAGAAAAACTAGCTGGGTGTTACAGAGGATTAGGGTATTGTGGTAAGCGCCTGTAGTCTCAGCTACTTCTGAGGCTACAAGCAGGAGGATCTCTTGAACCAAGGAGTTTGAGGTTGCTGTGAGCTGTGATGCCACCACCGCACCCTACCAAGGGCGATGGAGTGAGACTGTCTCAAAAAACAAAATCCATAACCTTACAAGGGTGATGCTACATTATCTGTATTTACAGATGAGAAAACAGGTTCCAGCAGGTTAAAGAACACGTCCAGGGTCGCGTGGCAGTAAAGTGCAATGCTTAGAATCAAACCACACTGGGACTCAAACTTCACCTGCTCAAACTGTCAATTGGCTGAGAGTGTGGGTGGGCTAAAAATAGGGGAACACCTACAACAGGGACCCCCGTGTGCTCAGGTGAGCTGATGGTGCACAGTTTGGTTCTTTCATCTCCCACCCAGAAGGACCCGAGTTCTGGGGAGGTCACCGGCTTTTAGACTGTCACATGGCTAAACAGGGCTGGTGCCCAGTGGCACCCTCATTTTGGCTGCAACACATTCTGTTTTGGCTTAAGACAGAAACCTCACCAATGAAGTCAGCTGTTGATTACAGTCTGGCTATAACTGGGACATGACTTACTTCAGGCTCATCACTCCTGCAAATGGTTCATCAAACCATTACTGTTATGCTCTGGATCAGTACCACCAGCTTGTGCTGTGTGGCATGTTACTCAACTGTGATCAAATGTGCATAATATTTACAATTTTTATTAATATCTGTTATATTTAAAGATTTACTAGTTCCACAAATCTATATCTAAGCCTATCAATTAGCTCAGACACAGTCTCCTATGTTCATCTCCATTAATATCTGTTACATCTAAAGATTTACTAGTTCCACAAACCTATATCTAAGTCTATCAATTAGCTCAGACACAGTCTCCTAGGACCACCTCCATGTTCATGGATTTACTGTACAAGCTCGATGATTCTGTACCATTTCTTAAGATTAGTAAAGCACTGACCTATGGAATGATCACTCTTTCAGCTGGGGCGTGCCCACAGCAGTGCCCCCTCTTGACTGTCTATGCCACTGGGGCTGGCTGGACAGTGAGACATATGGGACATTGTATTAACCATGTCTATTTTCTGTATTTTGATTATAAATATTAATGAAAATTATAAAATGGGCTCAGTGCCCGTAGCTCAATGGTTAGGGTGCCAGCCACATACACTGCGGCTGGTGGGTTTAAAGCCAGCCCGGGCCTACTAAAAACAATGACAACTACAATAACAACAAAAATAGCCAGGCATAGTGGCGGACACCTGTAGTCCCAGCTACTTGGGAGGCTAAGGCAAGAGAATCACTTAGGTCCAAAAGTTTGAGGTTGCTATGAGTTGTGACAGCACTCTACGGAGGGTGACACAGTGAGACTCTGTCTCAGAAAAAGAAATGATCTGGGGTTTTTGCTGACCTTAGAGGGCTGCTCCTCCCAAGTTAGCCAAATCCTCTATAGAGATCCCTTCCAGGGTGCTTTTCAGATGCAAACCAAACAATCCAGAGCTCACGCCCCACCACTTCCCCTATGGCTCTCAAGCTCTGGGTCTCTACCCTGCCTTATCATCCCAGGGCAGGGACCAGACAATCAGGGGCAGCCCCTGTGCCCTGGAGCCCACTGAAATTACCCCAACTAGCCAATCCTAAGCCCGAGTTCTGCCTCTCCTGCTCCTCTCTGTGGAAACCACAACAAAGGCTGGTGCACAGCTGCTTCTTTCTCTCTCCTGACCAAGCCCAGTACCTCCCATGTGGTTCCTACAGCACAGCATGGCATGGCCCTGTTAAGAGACTGAATGTTCCTGTCCCCCCAGAGTTCTTATGTCCTTGGCAAAATCCTCAGTGTGATGGTATTAGGAGGTGGGGTTTCGGGAGTGACAGGTTTAGGTCAGGGCCTGTGTGTGTGTAGTTCTCATGATGGAATTAGTTCCTTTGTTAAAGAAACCAGGGAGCTTGCTCTGTGCCCCACCCTCTCCAAAACTAAGCCAAGATCAGGAAGACATCTTCAAGCCAGTAAGAGCATCCTTGCCAGGAACAGAAGTGACCAGTACCCCGATTTTGGACTTCTCAGCCTATGAGAAATACATTTCGGTTGTTTAACTTGCCAACTCTATGGCAATTTTTTGGTTTTTGAGACAGGGTCTCACTGTGTTGCTCAGGCTAGAGTGCAGTGGTGTCATCACAGCTCACTGTAACTTCAGATTCCTGGGCTCAAGAGATGCTCCTGCTTCAGCCTCCCTAGTATCTAGAACTACAAAGCATATGCCACCAGGTCTAGTTAAGTTTTGTATTTTTTTGTAGAGATGAGGTCTTGCTATATTAAGTCTTGAACTCCTGGTATCAAGCAATCCTCCTGGCTTGGCCTCCTAAAGTGCTGGGATTACAGGTGTGAGCCACTGTGCCTGGCCAGTCTATGGTATTTTGTTATGGCAGCAACAGTAAGATATCTCTTCTCCTGGGAACTCAAACTAGTTTTTCAATAATTGTCTCCTGACCTGTTGCATTACTGTACCTTAAATTTTCTATTAAGATACTTAATTTTAGGCTCAGCTCCTATAATTCAGTGGCTCGGGCGCCAGCCACATACACTGGAGCTGGTGGATTCGAATATAGCCAGGGCCTGCCAAACAACAATGACAACTACAATCAAAAAATAGCTGGGCATCGTGGTGGGCGCTTGTAGTCCCAGCTACTTGGGAGACTAAGGCAAGAGAATTGCTTAAGCCCAAGAGTTTGAAGCTGCTGTGAGCTGTGATGCCATCGCACTCTACCAAGGGTGACAAAATGAGACTGTCTCTCAAAAAAAAAAAAAAAAGATACTAAATTTTAAAATAGGCATTCATGTATCTAACCAAGGGACTGATGTGTCCTAGCTTTGGTGGATTTCTCCTTTAAAGTAAAAGAGATCCCAGCCTGCAAACCCATGCCCTTCCCTAAAGAGGAACCCACTGAGGTAGCAAGAAGCCAGGGTCTTGTTGAACCAACACATTTAACAATGGAGGCTCTGGGGGGCACACTCCTCACAAGATCCCTTGCTGTTACAGTGGCTTCTACACCTGTGAGAGCTGTTTTACCCCTCATGGTATCTGAAAATGGATTTCCATGGTCAGACCCAAAGCTGGGGATCTTTGGTCTTGTCAGTGTGTTGTTCTTTTGTTCTAAGCCAGCCTGAGATGGGTGTCTGACGTCCACTGTGGGAAGGTTGGCTTCACTGCCCCAATGTCCGCTGCCCTCTGAGCATTAGAATCCTTCTAGGCACGGTCACTAGTCAGAGTCTGACCCTGGACTGGAGTGTCTAGACGGTATGCTCCCTGGGTCATCAGGACACAGGCCACTTACATCAATCAGATGCTTGACTTCATGTTTTTTGAGGTCGCTTCCAATTTTGGCTGCCAGCAGCACGCAGGCCCCAGCACAAAGCTTCCGGTTCTGCTTGTTGAGCTTCCCCTTGAGGGCGAGCTTCTCGAAGTAGACGAAGGCCATGGCCACCGTGGGCTCCTCGAGGCCACAGTCCTCCTGAGCCAGCTTCCGCATCTCTCGTTTCAAACTAGAGGGAGACAAGAAGGAGGGGAGAGTCTTGTTACAACTTAAGAATTGTAGGGGACCCAAAAGAAAAAGACTACTCCCTCTCAAAAGCATTTCCTCTTCCTCATTCCCAGGGTGGGCTGGGCTTATGTTCTCAGACGTGTGAGAGTTACTCTGTGTGTGTGTGTGGGGGGCAAATTATGTAGCTGGGGCTCTGGACTCTTCTCTGTTAGTCAAGTTGTACAGACCAACCGTGTCATGTTACTTTTATTCTCTCCCCGACCCAGCAGTGTCACGCTTCTAGGATAACAATAGGCAGGGACAGCAGCCTAGGTGGGGAGAGTGACCAGCCAGGACTCAAATGAACACGACACTGGACATAGGAGGATGCCACTGAACACAGAAGATGTCCCAGGGTCTCCTTCAAGACCCAGAGTGAAGTTATCCAACCTACCAGACAACATCTGGAAATCAGTCATTCCAGAGAGATGATCGTACGACGTAGACACAAATGAGGCACTTGGCCTGAGCCCTGCCAAATACCTGTCACTTCACTAACCAGGGCAGAAAGGTGCTAGGCTGCAAGCACAAATTAAAGCAGTATCCTTGGGAATGCTGCCGAGCAAAGGGACAAAGTGTGGATGCTTATTTTTTCTACCACCACACACACGTGTGCACTCCATGTCTGACCCTTTGGCCGGCAGGTGCACATCTTCACATAGTTTGTTCAGCTATAAGGAAATCTAGGCCTGGCTTTGATTGGGCTGCTTTGGTGATGGTAAAGGCAGGGTTTGGCTGGCTGACACATCTGGGCGCACAACTAAGGACAGAGTTATCTCACAGCCTGGGATATGAGCCCTTTTCTCTCCTTGGCCTGCATTAGAGAAAGCAGAGACCTGAATGTTTATCCTCTGAGTTTTCCAGGATGGAAATCTTAGAGGACCAGTGAGCTGCAGATGGCATGAAGTGATTCTTTCACTAAGGACACTCTCCCCAGATTTGGGTCAATGGGGTGTCCAGGGCGTGGCCTTCCATCCTGCTTCCCTTGGCCCTCCCACCACACAGTGACACGTGTCCACCAGCATCAAGGAGTCCCTCTGTGCTGAAGCGACAGTGCTTCAGTTACTGGAACAAACAAGGGATCCATCAGCAAGTCCTACATATAACGTGTGCTGTAAGAGGAGCTCGAAGGGAAAGTTGAGGGGGGTGGTGACTCCTGTACCTCCGGATTTTGCTGAGTGTTAACTTAATGTGAGGAAATTTCTCCTTGAAGGTCTCGTTCATGTCTTTCTTGAGATCCGAGGGCTTCACATAGTCAATCACTGTGGTCTGCAACAGAGAGGCCACACCTGTCACTCTTAAAATAAGGGTCATATATAATGATTATGTGTCAGTTACAGCCCCAAACCACCAAGCAATGGAAAAATCAGATTCAAGCACAAAGAGTCCTGCTGGATCCTGAAGGGGACAGTGGCTGCCTGGGGGCAGGTAGAAAAACCAGTCTCCACCGTTAGCAGCATGGGGAGGTGTTTAGAAAAACTGTGGGTGCCTGATGTGTGTGCGGGTGTCCCTGTCCCAATTCCTGTGTCTCAAACTGTTTTTCACATGGAGGGTTAAGGGCATGGGTGGGATTTGGACTTGCACAAATCTGGGTTTGATCCACACTGGACCATTCACTAGTTTACCTGGCTTTGGGAGACTTATCTAATCTTACCTTTTGTTTTTGTAAAACAAAAACAGTAATAGTACCCACTTAACAAGGCCACTCTGAGAACTATGTGAGAAGTGCTCACTAATGCATTAATGTACATGGTTATGATTTAATTAAAAGTTAGCTTTTACAAATATTATTTGAGATAGTCTCTGTTACCTGGGTAGAGTGCTATGGAATCATAGCTCATAGCAACCTCTAACTCTTGGGCTCAAGTGATCCTCTTGCCTCAGCCTCCCAAGTAGCTGGGACTACAGGTACCTACCATGACACTTGGCTAATTTTTTCTATTTTTAGGAGAGACAGGGTTTTCTCTCTCTTGCTCAGGCTGGTCTTGAACTCCTAAGCTCAGGTGATCCACTCACCTCAGCCTCCTCGAGTGCTAGGATTAAAGGCATGAGCTACCATGCCCAGCCTTTTATTTTTTTAAACTGTGGTAAAATATATTTCCTCTCAAAAGCATTTTCTCTTCACAGAAAATTTGTCTTTTTATAAATTAAAAATAATTCTCTATTTTTAGAGCTGGGGTGGTCTCCTATGTTGCCCAGTCTAGGGTGCAGTGGCCACTCACAGGCACAATCATTGCTCCTGGGCTTATGAGATCCTCCTGCCTCAGCCTCCTGGGCAGCTGGGACTACAGGTGCACATACCATACCCAGCTCTGAAAATTTAAAAATCTATTTCAATCATTTTTAGGAGTACGGTTTAGCAGCATTAAGGAAATTCACCACCATCCACCCACAGAATATCTGTCTTCCCAAACTGAAACTCTGCCCATCAAACAATTCCCCACTCCCACCCCCAGCCCTTGGCAACCACCACTCCGCTTTCTGTCTCCTACGTGAAAGCGCGTTTTTGTCTTTTTATTACAGGCTTTTCACGTATCATGAGGTCTTCAAGGTTCATCCATGTTGTGGCATGGGTCAGAATTTCCTTTCTTTTTAGGGTTAAATAACATTTCCTGCATGTATGTAGATAATGGTAGCTATTATTAACGATCCCTTAAAACCTGAATTTCTTCCTCCTCATTTCTTATTCTTCGCATCCTTAAAGTCTGGCTCCTCGGAGTTCCTTCTGAACACCTTCGTCTCCCTTTCTCTCTGTGGCCTGCACTGTTAGCTCTGAATTAAAAAGTCCTTTGCTGGGTTTCACCTGTTTCATTCTTCCTCAAGGAATGCTTGCCGAGGCTGGGTGTCTTCTGGCTGACTACGGGCAACAATGAAAGCTCAGAAAGAACGCTGAGAAGATTCTGACATGAGGTCCATTCCCAGGGATGGTCCACTGCCAGCAAAACACATCAAAGGTCTCCTTAATGGCTCTAACAAAACTCGGTGGCTTTCCCTGAACACCTCTATTTACAGGACACACAGTTACAGCAGACATATGGAAGCCTCTGGTGTCAGTTAAAGAGCAGACAGCAAGCACATCCCAATTCAAACTGACCTTATCGTACCTTCTCTGCCTCCCTGGTGAGCAAAGGCAAACTGGCTGTGTTAGTTCAATTCCACCAAGCTTGTTTGGAGTTTTATAACGCTTGGCTGGGAAAGGACTCCACTGGAGTCTTCCTCAGGTATGTGGTCCCTCTGGTCCCACTAGGAAGGTCTCCCTGCATTGGCCCCGGTTGTGCCCATTGTGGTATTTGCTGGTGATATGCCTGTGTGGAGCAGGGACGTGACAGCCATGTGGGCCCACAGTATCAGGACACAGAGCCCAGGTGCGTGGGAGAAGCTCTCACTGCTGAGGTCCACCATGTGGTAGTCCTCACTTTGTTTCCCTTTCTAGCTTTAAGAGTGTAGCTCTTGGGCAGTGTTGAAGCTCAGTGGGCAGGGCACCAGCCATATACATGGAGGCTGGTGGGTTCAAAACCGGCCCGGGCCAGCTAAAACAATGACAACTGCAACCAAAAAAAAAATGGCTGGGTATTGTGGCAGGCACCTGTAGTCCCAGCTACTTGGGAGGCTGAGGCAAGAGAAATGCTTAAACCTAAGAGTTTAAGGTTGCTGTGAGCTGTGATGCCACAGCAATCTACCTAGGGTAACAGCTTGAGACTGTCTCAAAAAAAAAAAAAAAAAGAAGAGCTACTCTATTTCATCTCCAACAAATGTCTCCTCTGGTTGAACAGGATCGGCTGGGCCTACCTGACAACTGCTCTGTTTCCTCAATCAATACCCAAGCACTCCCCTCCCTCTTCTCCACCCCCCACTCCCCTACTCAGGCATCCTGAGCTCCAGAGACAAGTCCCTTCTGCTCATGCTCATGGACAAAATCGAGGACCAAGTTAAAAAGCTGTCTGCCTTTACTGGGGGCCCGAAGCTCTGTGAGCCCTGAGCAAGGGTACCCTGTTGCTTGATCATCATTTGCACTTTCAAACTGGGTTCCACTGAAGTGCTAGGGTCGGGTGGGGTGAGCCTGAACCCCTCCCTGACAACTCTGTTTTGTTCCATCTTACATGTAGACGCATGCAGCACTTCTGTTGGAAGAAGTCTCCAAATACGTCCCACCACCCTAATTTACAGACGGGGAACGAGAGGCTCAGCAAGGTAACAAGCTCGGCCTGGGCCGGTGAGCTGTGGGCAGGGCTAGTGCTGGGATCCCAGATGCTTCCAGCTCGCACCATGCACTCCCTTCCTGCTTTCGTTTCCTTCAGGCTCAGTGAGCAGTGGAGAGCAGCTTCCCACCTGAGGGCTGGCATGGTGGTTGGGTCATAAGGAGAAGTCACTCAACCTCCCTGGGCCTCACCCTCCTCCTACCTCATAGGGAAGCTTCCTAGATTAACTTGAAGATCAAAGAGAGAACAGAGCGTACCTAAAGAACACTGAAAATTCCATCAAGAGCATAAAGCAGGAGATAGCAGCAGGTCTGGGCCATGCTCTGGCCTCACTGAGTCACAGTCCCTGTGGGTGGGGCCCTGGTGTTGGCACCACAGTGTTATTCCCAGGCGACTTTATGTGCTAATGTCCAAGGACACGCGAAATCAGGATTCTCTCAGTTTGGCCTGCAGCGCCACCTCTGCGGGCTCATGCCTTAAACCTCACGGGGCTCACACCCCCCCCTCACCTGCACTGCACACTAAGGTTTGAATATCCCAGCTCCTCCTGGGACACCCCGCTGTGTGAGAGGCAGGAAAGCTAATGTCACGCTGCCGGACACCTCTGCAGCTATGATTCCAAATGCAATTTAGCTCTGGTAGGAGGAGGCAACTGGAGCAAGGGCTGGAGGCCTCGAGTCTGGTCACTAGTTTCTGGGTATCCATTTTGTGGGTGTGGCCTATAGCAAGGCAGCATGGACCTGGGGCTGGCAGCCGCCCCCAAGGCTGGTGCTTTCCTGACCACGGCATGATGGGAGCTGCAGTCCCCAGTCAGAAGCCAGAGTCCCCATCCCAGAAGAGGTGAGGCAGCAGCCTCCTTGGTGGCTTGGGGATCCTGACTTCAGCTGTTCCTTCAACCTCTCCAAGGATTCTAACAAGGTATTTACAGGCAGTTCCCAGATTACAAACGAGACAGGTTCTGTAAGTTGAATTTGTATGTAAGTTGGAACAGGTACTTTTACCTATTGCCTGTAATAGCCTCCATTCATAAGTGTGAGATATAGATCAGTCAAATATTTGTGACTTGGGGACCACCTGTAGTACCTGCCCTGTGATGAATCCCTTATTTTAAGACTGTCATGCTATGCTGCCCAAGCTGGCCTTGACCTCCTAGGTTCAACAGATCCTTCTGCCTTGGCTTCCTGAGTCGCTAGCACCAGCACGCCCGGCTCCCCTTTCCTGCCACACCAATTGGAGTAGACGTCAGTGTAATCCACCGCATGTGCCATGCGCATTGTACTGCTGTGGATGGCGAGGGAAGAGCTTCTGATCCCCTAAAGGCACCCATGTTGTCAGTCCACCAGAGCTCCAGGTCCTGCCCACAGCCCCTCCTCCGCACCTCCTGACCAGTCTGAGAAGACCCAAGTGAGCCAACAACCCAGCTCAGGCTCAGAGGGGGCAAGGATGGAGAGGCCCAACCCCAGCCCAGGCCTTATAAAGGATACTCCTGTCTTTACAAGCAGCCTCGTCCTAGCTGTCGGGGTAGAGCTCGACCTCCCTTTCCTGACAGAAGAGAGGAAACGTGTATTTATTTCAGGCTGGACCTGAGAGGGGGGTGGAGGATGGGCTCTAGAGGTGATGGTGTGAGACCCCCAGCCCCCTGCAAGTGCTGCCAGGATGGCAGAGCTCTCAATTTGTTTTCTAGGTAACAGATTCTTCTGCCTCCCAGGTGTGCTGCCTACAGTGCAAGTGGCACCCTCACAGCCTTCTGTGTGGCATCCCCAGCTGCAGGGCTATGTCCCTGTGCTGCTCCCAGCATGGAGTAGAAGGCCTGGCATGAACCTGACCTGCCACTTACTCAGCTACCTGGTCTATGTCCAACCACACTGGAGTCTTCCCAGAGATACCTGTTGTGTGACCAGAATTGCAACTCTGTCCTCACTGGGCTGGCAGCCTCTTCGCATGGTCCCCCGTTTTCTGACTGCCACACGGCAAGCAGCCCTCTGACCTCCCTGGCTCAAGGGGGTGTGGCAGAGGGAGGAAAAGGTCTAGAGAAGGGGCCCCGGGGGAAGGGCTGGGAGGTATACAGGTCAGCTGGGACAAGCCTCCCAGGGGGTGGCCACTCTGGGAGATCCAAGGGCATCTGGGGAAGGAGACTATGAACTTGGACTGGGCAGACTTCTCTTCCCACACCGAGGCAGGTGCCCAGTAACAGTTTAGCTTTTGGGTCAATTTAACGCCCTCCGAGACTCAGGAAGGGAGAGAATCGTAAATGCTGCTGCCAATCTGAGCTCCTGAGGCCAGGGCGGCACGTGGAAGAGTGACCATGCTGTTAATAAACCACCACAGACCAGGTAGCTTAAGCAACAGATATCTGTCGTCACACAGCCCTGGAGACCTGTTGCTTTTTCCTAGCTTCTGGGAGGCCCAGGTGCTCCTGGACTGGAGCATCACCTCCCCCGGCCTCATGTGGCGCTCTGTGTCCTCACGTTGGATGAGGCCCAGCCTGTTCCAGGATGGCCGCATCTCAGCTCACTTACCTCTGCAGTGACTCTGCTTCCAGCTCAGGTCATATTCTGAAGAACTAGGGGGTTGAGACTTCAATACCTCTTTTCTGGGGACATGGTTGTGCACACAGTATACAACAGTACTGTGGGCTTGCTGCATGCTGACCCCAGCCCTCCTCCACACCTGTGAATGAACCACAGGCCCCAGCTCTGCCCTACAGAACAGGCCTTGACCTTGGCCCTAGGGAGGACAGCAAGGGTTTCTTCTTTCCTGGCTCCCTGGGTTTAAATGCCTGCTCTGCCCTGTAGCATCTGGGCAGCCTACTGCAGACTGCTCAAGCACTCTGTGCCTCAGTTTCCTCCGCTGGCTTCCCCAACCCCCACTAGAGGTTGACGGCTACAAGTACCTGATCTGAGACAGCTCCATGTCCTACTCACACTTGGCTGCACAGGATACACAGCTGGGACAGCTGAGAGGTGACTCCCAATGTGACAGTCTGCTCCCAGGCCCTTGCTCAGAAGGGCACACACATGGCATCTTGAGGCCACTGCTCCACACTGTCCTGCATGGGGCAGAGTCTGGGGATTGGATGGATCATCCTGAGCCTAGGGAAAACCCCTACAGGCAGGTTCCGGGGGGTGACAGTCCTCAAGGTCTTCTAGGCTCCCCGTCCCTTGGAGGTACACTCTCTGGAACGTGTGGCAGGCACGATTCCTCGGCATGTCCTGTCTGTCTTAAAATCGAATGACTAGAGGCTAGACCTTTGAGAGCCCCTGAGCAACGGAGGCAGTGCTAGGAGACCAAGCTGTAAGCATGGGGTGACAACTGTCCCCTCCACTGCTCATTCTTTCTGGCTTGGGAGAGAATAAATTAAAGCTGACATCAATGCTTTGTTTCAGCTCGCCCACTAGTCTAATTGGGTGGGCTATAAAAACTCACAATGCCCAGGCTTTGCCAGAGCATGTTACTGTAAATCAAAGTGCTAATTAAATAGGCTGTGGCTCCTTCTTGATCTAGGACCATCTGAGTGACCATGGCCACCCATGACTGTTTTCATGGCCACCTAATTCCAGGTCATGGGGTTCAGAGGGCTGGGCCATGTGATGGACGGGAGGCTCCAGTCCTGCGATGCCTGTGTTTCTGCAGAAGTGATCATTCCACTCTGGGGGTGTGAGGTCACTTAAATGCACTTTCCTGCAGCTGCATGGCTGTGTGTGCACAGCTGCATGAAGGGGAGAGGGGAAGTTCAGCTGGAAAGAGGAGACCACCCAAGACACAGACTGTCCGGAGGGATGCAGTTCAGAAAGGAGCCCTGTCTGGCTGCCCCACTGGAGACGGGAAGCAGATTTAGGAAGGCCTGACATGGGGTGGACACCAGCAAGCCCTTCTTGGTAACAGGAAAAGATAAGCCTACAAAACTTATCTGGAGAAAAGTCTATCACATCTACCTTAGAAACACTGCGACACCCTTTGCATTTTATAAAAACAAAGGCCCCCTGAGAGAGGGGCCTCCATGGAATTGAATGTGGGCCCCACCCTGGCCCACGGCAAAGGTACAATGCTGTGAAGGCCTCTCAGACATGGATGGGGTGATCAAGGAGGGGATGGGGGTGGGGGTGGGTAAGCCCCATAACGATCCTTCATTTCCTACTCTCCTGCCTCCCCAATCTCCCTAGGAATCCCCGTGAGTGGCTCTGAACAGACGCGAGCTTGCTGTGGACTCTTACCACTCTCCTCTGACCTGTGGGCAGGAACATTCCAAGAGGACTAGGTTCCAGCCCAGCCCTAGCGATACCTGCACGCGAGGAGCTAGCTGTGAGACCAGAGTCAGCTGTTCAGTCTCTCCAAGTCTTGGCTGAAAGCCACGACTGTGCAAAGGAGGGACACAGCCAATGATCTGGACAGCCCTTTCCAGCGCCCGCAGCCGCTGGCAAACCAGGGCTCTTCTGCGCTGGGAGCTCAGCTGCGCACTGGAAAGATGCTCCTGCTTGTTAAGGTAATTAAGCAGCACAGCGGCCCTCGACTAAAGCTATCTAACCACCAACAGATGGGCATTTCAGCTGTTCTATGCATTTAATCCTTTCCCTAAGAGGAAAGTAAATCATGAGGAAACTATGGAAATGAGGGGGCAGCCTAGGCAGCCTGCCGCTGCATTTGCTGCTATTTCTACCCATCGAATTCCAAATATATAATCCTGGATTGACGCTCCCTTCCCTTTAGGGGAGTGATTCTTTGGTTTCCCTCACTGGAACAAAGTGGTTTGCAAGTACAGAAATACGTGCAAAGTTTCCTCTGCTTCAGGTTTACCTTCCATGGGGATCTATAAGGTGGTGCAAAGCACGTTCAGCGTCAGATAGTTGTCAGATATTTATCTGGTGCGGGAGGACTTCTGGAGCAGCGTCTCTACCCACTTGAGATGACACCGGGTGAATGTGGTGCCAGGTTCACACGCACCAGAGAGTACGTGGATACACTTTTAAATGAAAGCTTCTTATACAGTGGCCACAGAGCATGAGCTGCTAAACCTTACACGGACTGTCACTTTCAAGTTCGTGAAATGATTATCACAAATCCAAGACCAATACATGGGAAGAGAGCAGATGCTGCCAACACTCCAGGTAAAACGTCGAGGTCATATTTCATTTTGTATTATTTTTATAAGTAAAAAATGATTTAAAAAACACTATATGTTACAACATGGACAAACCCTGAAAATGTTACACTAAATTTAAAAATCCAGACACAAAAGATCATAGATTGTAAGACTCCACTGCCACCCAGACTGGCATATCCATAAAGACAGAAAGCAGGTTGCCCAGGGCTTAGGCAGCCCAGGGCTAAGGGCAATAGCTGAGGGCTTCTTTTGGGGATGACAATGTTCTAAAATTGACTGTGGCAATGGCCGCATAACCTTGTGAATATACTGAAAACCACGAATTGTAAAAGAAGGCTGAAAAAGGTCAACTGTATGGTATGTGAGTTACATCTAATCTGGCTATAAGGAAAAAAAAAATCCATGCCAAAAACAACCTTCCCTCCCCTCAACTAGCACAGACATTGAAGGCATTTGATTTTAATACTTAACGCTCAGAGCTGGCAGGCCTCAAAGACCTCGTCCCTTGGTTACTGTCGAGGCCTGTGCATTTGAGGGAGCCCTTTAAGTCTCAGGATGGCCCAGGTCACAATTCTGTAATGCCCAATTACATTTCTTAAAGAGGGCCCCTCCCTGAATCCAATAGGCCTAGGCAGTCTGACACCTGAGGGCTCTGGAAGGGGCCTTGTGAGGGAGGGGCTGGGGCTTAATCTGCTTCGGCCTCCCAGCAACCCACACCTGCAGACAGGTAAGCCATGGAGGCAACTTTTAATGAGGAAACATACACATACTCATACACTTTTATTGGGTCAATTATTTCCCACTGCTCAGCATCTCACAGTGTACTGCAAAGTTCTAAGATACATTCCTACAGCACTGGGGAGATTTGCAGCTGGAGGGAGGGCTTTCTCTGAGCACTTAGATTTTGATATTAAGTAAATAAAAGAATAGGTACTTTATCATGGATATCAAGCCAAGAGATTTTGAGATTTATACTCCTGTAGCTATCACGGGTTTTCTTTTTGATATCAAAACAGGGTAAGAGGGATTTCCTCCTCATAAAGAAAAAGGATCCAGAAATCCATTCACGTAATGTTAATTTCGTTGGCATTGCCTCAGCTTTCTCACTTTCTCTCCCTAATTGCTTTCCACACCCATAAGGGGGGGCACCCCAAACTCACTACCCACCTGAGCTGCTGGGTTCTCATGATAACCACTCTCTCGTGAAACTTTAATTATGTGCCAACCAGGCAAAGAGCCGGAAGCATCCGCCCTCCCTCCCGGCACTGAGACACACCTTCATTAAGCTAATGGCCTACAAGAACCTGCACTCAGCCAACTTTCATGTTCTGTGGTCACATTCTAGAAACCGAAGACCAAACCACAGGGCGGATGCAATTTGGTTTGCACACCTGCCTCAGGATTTTCTTTTTTTTTAAATTCAAAATCTCACCATTACCCCTTCAGTAGGTAATAGGAGGAGTGACTTATATGGATCAAAGTTAAAAAATACAAGTATGGATGTAAGGCAAGTTTGAGAAGGGTGCCCCATGCACTTTGTAAGTGACAGGCTTCACCTGCAGAACTCACAAGGCATGTTCTACCTGTGCCAATGAGTGGCCTTTTTACATTATACTTAGAACAAATGATAAAGAAAATACATACTGAAATGTATCCTGGCTGTTTAATATCACCTATGCTGTGACCCAGAAATCCTGCCCCTAGGTATTAACTGATGAGAAATGCAAATGAGAACACTCATAGCAGCAGTATTTTTTTTTTTTTTTTTAGAGACAGAATCTCACTTTGTCACCCTTGGTAGAGTACTGTAGCATCACAGCTCACAGCAGCCTCCAACTCCTGGGCTTAGGTGATTTTCTTGCCTCAGCTTCCCGAGTAGCTGGGACCACAATGCCCAGCTATTTTTTGTTGCAGTTTGGCCGGGCCGGGTTTGAACCTGCCGCCCTCGGTATATGGGGCCAGCACCCTACTCATTGAGCCATAGGCACCGCCCTGCAGGAGTATTCTTAATATCCCTACACTGGAAACATCCCAAATGTCTATCCACAGGAGAAAGGTAAACTGTAGTGTATCCTACACCATAAACACAGCAATTAAGAAAAAACCCAAAAAACTATGGACAACAGACATACTTACCACAGGGGAATCTCTCAAATATTAAGTTATATGAAAGATGGACCAAAAAAAAAAAAAAAAGTCCCTAAGGGGTGATCCCAAGCATATGAAGTTCCAGAATAGGTGAAATTAATGCGGCGACACAAGTCAGAAGAGCAGTTGCCTTTGTGGGAAGAGGAAGGGAAGGTAAGTGGACAGGAGGAACTTTCTGCAGGGGCAGAAATGCTCTCTATCTGGATCAGAGTGGTGGTTACAGAACTCATGGGACTGTACACTTAAAACAGGTGCATGTCATTCTTCTTAAAGTATCATAAGAATGGAAATGCAAGTATCCAATGTACTCGATACCAATATGAAACCAACAGAAAAATAACTACATGCCCTTATGAGAGAATAATACAAGTATTTTTAAAGGTGGAGGAGGGAGAGGGGAGGTGGAGGGATTGGTGAGCTCTCACCTGATGGGCACAGTGTGAGGGTAGTATTCCCCGGAAGAAGGACTCAACTACAACTTGAACTTTACCTTTGAAACACAATGTAACCTATGTAACCTAATCATTGGTACCTTCAGATTAATTCTGAATTAAAAAAAAAAAAAAAACAGGAGCATCTGAGTTTTCATATGAGGTCGGACAGTTAAGTTTGCAAACCCATCCTAAGCAAAAGTGCTTTGAAGGGTGCACAGCTTCCCAAGGAGGGTACTTTGAAGGTGACTATAGTCATGATATTCAGCAACGAGGTATGTAACACTTTTTCGAGGATGAGTTCACCAACTTGATTGTCTGACCTCTTAAATTACTAGGTGGAAGGATTAGCTCATCACTTCAAGGGTTGCTTGAGTTGCGGAGTCCACACAGACATCTTAGAGCCTGAAATTCCATAGACAGGACATCCCCAAACTGGACAACACTTGTATGGTTTAGGCCGGTGTTTCCAATGGCCTGGCGGGGACCAGGGTCTGTACCTGGGGACACTATTTAGGGGGTGGGCAGTGTTGCACATTCAACCAGCCCATGAAGGGCAGGGTCCAGATCCACAGGCCTTCTGTCTACCTGCCGGGGCTGGGGTGGGGAGGGGCACCCTGCCACTCACAAGGAGACGGGCTGACCCAGGTCTCAAACAAGGCCTTCAACAACCTGGCTCAAATAATCCTGCAGCACTCACCGTCCACTTAGGAGCCCAGGGACTATTTCAGGTGCAGCTCCCAGGTGCCTGGGCACAAGTTAGTGGGGAGGAAAGGTCTGCCTGGGCCAGTGTTGTGTGGGCTTGACCTCCCCACCTCTGTGTGTGTGTGTAGGGGGGGCAGAGACTTTTACTGTTACAAATACCAGTTTTAAGTCAAGCATAGTGCCTCATATGCCTGTAATCCTAGCACTTTGGAAGGCTGAGTGGGGTGGTAGCCTGAGCTCAGGAGTTTGAAACCAGCCAGAGCAAGAGTGAGATCCTATCTCTACTAAAAATAGAAAAAATAGTCAGGTGTTGTGGCGGGTGCCTGTAGTCCCAGCTCCTCAGGAGACTGAGATGGGAGAATCACTTGAGTCCAAGAGTTTGAGGTTGCTGTGAGCTATGACGCCACAGTACTCTGCCCAGGGTGACAGAGTAAGACTGTCTCAAAAAGAAAAAAAAAAAAGGAAGTATCGGTTTTACACACAACCTATCTCTCACATTCAGAGTCTTCCCACTTGGGCTTTCCCTACTAAGAACTGCCTCTCAGCCCGGGATGCTCACCTTCAGTGCGTTCTTCAGGGCCTCCTTCCTTGAGACCTACCTACCGGAGCCCACCTCTGATCCTCCGGCTAGTCATCTCCCACCAGACTTCCCCACTCTCTATCTAAGGTCGAGGAGTATGGATCTGTGGCTGGTTGGGTGTCTACTGGATAAGAAAGCACCTAACCAGGCATAGGGAAGACCTCAATCAGTATCTGTTGAATGGGCCTACTCTATACTTGTTCCCCAACACACAGAAATAACGCAAACAAATAAAATGACCCCCCACCCCACTCTTTTTCCTATAATTTCGATGCCAATGCCAGAGGAATAGCCTATAACCCATGATTGCTTCGAGGAAGGAAATCTCTGGGAAACTGGATCAAGGCCCCTTGCAACACACAATGAAAGCACTGTAATAACTTAGAGCCACGATTTTCACCTGGGGTGCCATAAGAGAATCTTAGGTGTGCCACAAAAACTTTTAAAGGTCATTACTTACATTATTTGAGAGAGAAGTTCAAGGCACAGTAAGTATATTCTTATTTTTCCTCTTTTTTCTTGATCAACATAGTTTAAGCGTGCCATGGAAGTTTAACTATAGGTTCAAGTGCGCCATGAGATAAAAACAGGTTGAAAAACACTGACTTAGATAAAGATGCTGAAAAGTGAATTTTATCACAGAACATCTGTGGCCAGCATAGCAGATGCGGGTCTCATGGAGCTGACCAGGAAAGTGCAGTTCACGAGCAATTTTATTCTCTGAGACATGGACTATTACTGGAAGCACAGACTGCAGAGCCAGCGCGGTGAAATGAAAAATGATCCGCTTGGGAACATAAAATGAGGAGGGGAGGGACATATGTGCTGACTTGGCAAGTCTCCTAGCACACTGTCCAAGGAGGAAGAATCGTAAGTGTGCATGTGCACACACACAGACACCCCAGCCCAGAACCTCAAAGCGCACAGTGAAATCACTGCAGGCAGAAGAATCAGATGTGGCACCAGCCTGACCCTAGGCCTAAAAAAAGGGGAGGTGGATGTTATCACGAAGTGTGAGACTTCTGTAAGAGAGGTCCTGCCGCCCCGTGTCAATCAGAAGTAGCCTGCCCTCTTGTTCTCTCGGTTACCTACAAACCTGTTGGCCTGTTGGCCTGAAGAATCACGTTCACGTCCCACCCTCAGGCTGGAAGTTCTGTTTCAGCAACTACCAGGCAAAGTACAAAGAGCCCTGAGCCGGGGGTTCCACCTGGGTCCCCCATTTCCCATCTGTCAACTGCGAGAGCCTCTCTTGGACTCCCCAAGCTACAGTTTCCTGCTCAAGTTACTTAATCAAGTGAACTTTAACAAAACAGTGAACCATCTCAAGAATCCTCATCCTTATACATGACAGCCTCTCAGCTGTTCCCTCCTTACAACGAGGGCAATGATTCAGGTCATTTATTGAACACTTACTATGTGCTAACTTCTGGGGAAGATGAATAAGTCCTGGTTTTTAAAATATGAACAGGTCACAGAATGGAAAAGAAGTAACTCCTGACGGCTGTGGTTTCACTTTCTGTGTTGGAAGATGGGAGACGGGATAGGGCAACTTTAAACTAACTGCCTGTGAGTCTAAGGTGTTCTCTAGGGACTAAGTGGATCCCAACTCAAAGTGTCACAAGAGGATGACCTCTGGACTGCCTGCCAGATCACAAGAGAATACATGCTGGAAAGAAGTGGTGAAGGCCTATGTTCTGCCTGGTGCTTCTCTGACAGATAAGATGCTGAGCTGACTGAAGACCTGGGTGCCCTCTGACTACGTGGAGTTTGTTCCCACACGAGCTATTGCAGACACAAGAGCTTGGAAGAGAAAAAGGCTCTTAGTCTCACTTCTAAGGCCAGAGCTCCTGAGAATAGAACCAGCTTGGAGTACAGGAGGGAGGGAACCAGGGGAGGAAGTACTCGGCTGTGCTGCCCCACTGAGCCTGGCTATGGGCCAGGATGCAGGAGGCAGTGGGGACATTCTGGGTTAGAGCCTCCCGCCTGATGCCGGGCATAGCAGGCCCGGGCAATCAGTTTCCTGCGAAAGCCTGGCTCCCCCCTCCTGTTGCAGCAGCTGGGTCTCTTCTTGCCCCTGAGTTAGGTTGGGCAAGTCTGCCCAAAGAACGTACATGGGACCCTGCACGTACATTTGTTGTCTGGAGAAATAGTGGCCCACAATGGTGGGAAATGGTGGTCAGCCAAAAGCAGAAACCAAAATTACACAAAGGGAAAAACAGGAAGAGTCCATTAAAAAAAAAAAAAAAAAACCAGCAGAGAAAGGGTTTGAATTTAACACCCACAGTGTCCTACTTTCACTTTCCCAGGAGATAATTCTGTCATCCTGAGCCTGGTGCCAAATGTTTGCTCAGAACGCACATGGAGGCCCACATCATCATGGAGCTCTAGAAAGAGCTGGACTAGACCTGAGCACTCTAGGCACAAGCCTGGTCATCCCCTGGTGGGGGTTGTGGACATCTGACCTTCTACATGCCCCCTCGGAGGCGAGGGTCTCCCCCAACCTGAGCTGGTGATTTCACAGACACCAGCAACCCAGACTTTTCCAGTACCCAGAAAGTCAGCAGAACTTTGGGTTCCAGGCCAGGCAACCAACAGAACTCTGGGTACTGGGCCTTCTGGAAGCAACGCACTGTGGTGCCTTAGTAAGGTCCGCTAGGCAAAGCAGTCTTTGCACAAGCCCCAGCCTGTCCTGTGAGTGTAAGCAAGACACCTCTCAGCCCTGCTGAAGGGGCAGGCGAGATGAGCATCCGAAGCTACTCACCATGTATGAAGGAAAGATCAGAACGCGTTTGTGCTTTCCACAAGGCCACTGGGGGTCGTCCAAGAGATTTGGGTCATAGTCCAGAAAGTCTCCCAGGTCACTACCTGAAGATCACATGTAAAACGATAATTAGGGGCTCTGCACCCTCCAAAGCAGAGGCAGCTGGGAGGATGCCAAGTACTATTAGACTGAAGAAAGACTGGGTCCAAGCGTCACTGCTTGCTGACTTTTGGTAGACATCTCTGCAGGCCAAGGATATGTACTGCCCCCCTCAACAGGGTTTGCCAAATTCTTGACTTTCTGACACCTTTTACCGTTTCAGAGAATTTATGTATTAATCCTGCTTCATATGGCATGCAAAATGCAGAAAGCATTTGCGGATTATAGCATGTGGCCCCCAAGAGGCTCCTTTCCTAAGGCTGCAGACCAAGTTAGCAGAGTCAAGTGGTGCCAGCTGAGAAGCACGACCTGCTTGCTGCTGATGCTTCTAGGCAGGCTACCGATATGAACACAAATCAGAGCGGCCACCAAGGCACACAGCTGGAAATGACCAGAGGTGGCCAGACGTTAGGTCGGGGCTTCAGAACTCAGCACTCGAGCAAACCTGGGGAATTTCACATTCACCTGAAATTTCTCTGAGAGTGGAAGCAGGACGGCTTCATCCAAAGTGTTCTCCCTTGTATCAATTCTTATCGGGGTTTGTACAGGGAGAGCTGGAAGCACACAAGTCTTCCTTTAGCCGCCAACTCAGCTCACCCAGTATGGTAATTGCAAAGGTAACTCTCACACTGATCCTGAACTTCAGGGCCCTAATATTTAAAAAAAAAAGTGTCAAACTTGAGAGCCCTATGAAAATGCAGGACAGAACCAGGTCACAGTTGGCTGACTGCACAGGGATTAAAGAGAAGCTGAGTGGCCACAGAAAAGGTGGAAGATCCAGCCACCTCTGCTTGGTGTAAACGGCCGGGGCACTTCTCAGTGTGGAAGCTCAGGCAGTCAGTAATGGAGGCTTCTAATCAGAGATCACCTGCGGCCTGGCTGAGCGCCCATAGACCTGGAGATCAGGCTTTCCTGAAAGTCACGTGGCCTGCAGGAACCTGTCCTCCAGTCTGCACCCGAGGGAGACCAATGCACATGGTGCACAGGAGCACCTCCTGCCACGAGCTCCCTGGCCCTGGTGGGCCGAGGTTACCTGTGTCGAGGCTCCCCTGGGTGCTGCTCGCCCGGCCTGTGGAGAGGCTGCGGTGGCTCAGGTTACGGAACTGGGAGAAGGAGGAGGTGGAGTCTATGGTATTTCTCCGGGCTCCAAAGGCATTTGTGGGTAACAGAAATTGGGTATAGGAAACAGTCTAAAATAAAAGGTGGAGACAAAAACAGGCCAGTGATTAATCCCAGGTAATGCTAAGGTCTGCATTCTGATTAAGCAAAAGTTCAAGTCCATTTGCAATTTTAAAATCCAACGAGATCTGAAAAATGACATTGGATTTGGCACTCATCTGTGCTGACTTCTAGTCCGAGCTGACTTTGGACTAGGTGCAGTTTTCATTTATTCCACTTTGTCTGACTATTCCTGTGTCGTGGCAGAAATATGAATGTATCTGACAAAGCATCTCATCTAGACCTTCGCTACACCTTGAGCTCAAAGATGGTCACTCAGGTGCAGAGGGACCAGCTGCTCTGGGAGTGGGTAGGGGAAGCATTTGCCATCCCAAATTTGCAGTTGCCTCGCCTGCAAGGGAACTACCCTGGGACAGTTTCCCTAAGAAACACTTGCATCCTTGCCATAAGCAAGTTTTATGTGGACCCAGCACAAAAAGGTCAAGTTCACCTTTCAGCCTTTTATTCCTGAGACTTTAGCCCCAAAGCTGACTGCACGGGGATGAAAGGAACGGACACTCCTGTTGCTGCTGCTCAACGGTCACTGTGTCAAGCTGAGTGCTTAGCTTCTCAGGACCAAGGGAAGGTAAAATGGTTCCAAATACCCTAAATGTTGCCTGTTGACACCGATAGTTAATGGATGTTCAAATCACCCATCACTCCACCCTGGAACACGTGTGTGTGTGTGTGTGTGTGCGCGCGCGCGTGAGAGAGAGAGAGAGAGAGATGCTAGTAAATATGGCTCATTCAGTTGTAAACAGCACTGGCAAAGAAACACACGTGCTCTGGGAACTTCCCCCCACACTCCCACTGAATCATGCCGCCATGGAAGCTGGGGCAGCTGGCACCACATGCCCGAGACCCTGCCCAGACCAGATGCCAGGCAGCCTTACCTTCCCGTCAGCACCCAGCTCCACACCTTCCAGACCAATGATCTCTTTCAAGCTCACAGCGCCAGCTGACTGTCTCCCTCCATCCAACTTCAAATCCCTAGGAGGACAAGCCAGAGGAAAAAATGCTTCTGTGTGCACTCAAAAGAGCCACGATGATGCTTACTGCACGAGACAGCACAGTGACACTGACAAAAATGACCGTGGGGCCCTGGTAGGAGGGAGCCCTCTGTCCCCTCTCGAGGGCTTGCCAGGGGGGACTCTGTGGGTGGTTCTGCTTTGTGACATAAATGAAACCCAGCTGAACTAAAAGCCTGAAGAGTAAGCCCATGGTTTACAGGTGTCCCTTCCCACAGGTGGCCAGTGAGGACTAGGAATCTAGGACAGACCCTGAGCACTGTAGGGTAATAGTTCTCAGGGGCTGTTGCCACTGGGTTCTTCTAATGTCGAATGAGACCTGCTCTTCTTGCCACTCCCCTTTCTTAGAAGGGAGAAATAACCAACACATTGCACCCCATAATTGCATTAATGTATACAGTTATGATTTAATTAAAAAAATTCTTGTTCTAAGCAGCTATCAGATTTACTGAGGGGGAAGGAGGAATATAATGTGATAGTAGCAACCCCTGTTACCTTGCCAGGCCACCTGGAAAATAAATATCTTTTCATACAATAATAATCTCCAGCAACAATAAGCATTTATACAGCACTTGGCCATTTACACATCATCTCTTTGGTTCTTTAAGATGGTCCTAGAAGAAAGGTACTACTGTTATGACCCTATTTTACAGAGGAGGAAACTGAGGCCCAGAGTAGGTAAAAAGCTTTCTGAGGTCACCCACGCAGTAGGTTAGAGAGCCTGATTTTATATCCAATTCTCTTTGTAGTATGTCACTTTGCCTTGGAGATGCAAGACGTGTGGGCACACTGACTACTCACATTGCTCCAGAACCACACCCTGCCCTTGCAGAAATTCTTACATTCTGCTGCGTATTAGAATTACCTGGGGATCTCTGACAAATGGCCATCTGGCTCCTGCCCCAAGACATTCTGATTTAGTCAGCATAGGATGCAACCTGGGCATCAGGAATTTCAGATGCTCCCAGGGGATTCTAAATTGCAGCCACATTTGGGAATGACTGTCTTTTAGCTTTTGTCTTTGTGGTACCCAGTGCTTATTAGTCAAAGCCACTCTCAGACTGACAGCAGACATGTGGTATGGCCTGGGCAGAGGTACCATGTCCAGAGGTTGTCTCCTACAACCTAGGCAAGGACAAATACAAGGTGAAGGCAACAAGTTGCTCCTGGACAAAGGTAATCAGTGAAAAAGAGAAAGAGGGATAAAGTGAGCCTGTAATGGGGAGGAGAGAGAAAAGAAAGCCACCCTCAAATGGAAGGAAAACAAGGATTCTTGCTCCATCAAGCCAGCACCCCAGCCTGCGGGTATTCCATGGATGAACTGGCTCCCTTATCCTACCTGTAACACAGAGCTCAATTATTGAAAGTTTTTCAAAATAAATACCCAAGACCTTCTGCATCAAGTGTCCATTCTCCCTGGGGGGCCATGGGAGGGCCTTACTCAGAACATCTCTGGAGCCCCTTTTGGAATCAACACCAAAATTATTCGGAAACAAAGCCAATGACCAACCCTCTGTTCACACCCACAAGACAATCCACCCTGCTGCTCCACCTGCTACCAGGACCATTCTCAGACTTCTTTTTTTTTTTTTTTTTTTTTGAGACGGAGCCTCAAGCTGTCCCCCTGGGTACAGTGCCATGGCATTACAGCTCATAGCAACCTCCAACTCCTGGGCTCAAGCGAGTCTCCTGCCTCCACCTCCCAAGTAGCTGGGACCACAGGCGCCCGCCACAACGCCCAGCCATTTTTTGGTTGCAGCCATCATTGTGGTTTGGAGGGCCCGGGCTCGGGATTCGAACCTGCCACCTTAGGTGTACGTGGCTGGCGCCTTAGCCGATTGGGCCACAGGTGCCAAGCCAGTTCCTCAGCTTCTTCATCTATAAAGTGGACATTAATTGGACCCTCTTCACAAGTTTGTGTGCAGATCAAGCTGTGTCCATATCTGGCACACAACTCCGGGGAGTTAGGTGATTACACGGAGCACCTACTGGGTGC
>CAUYQV010059535.1:0-18754 GCA_963574575.1 Galagoides demidoff
GGTCCCAGCTACTTGGGAGGCTGAGGCAGGAGACTCGCTTGAGCCCAGGAGTTGGAGGTTGCTATGAGCTGTGATGCCATGGCACTCTACCCAAGGGGATAGCTTGAGGCTCCGTCTCAAAAAAAAAAAAAAAAAAAAGAAAGCACCTACCTTGTTTTGTGTCATTTCATAGAACTGAACATGTTGGAAGATTTTTAATTTTACTCTTCTGTGAATTGGCTATTCCTGTTCTTTGGCCACATAACTATTAGGCATTTAGCTTTTTTTTTTCTATGAGTCTATAAACATTCCACTTGGTCTCCAATAACCATCCTCTGAACCAGCATATTAGGAAGGCTTCTCTTTAATTCCTGCCCTGTCTATAGCTTAGTATAAACTGGTGCTAAAGGTGTCCCGCCACCCTTCCTCTATTCCCCTTCCAGGTCAGTTTGGACCCCTTCTCCCATTTCACCACAATCAGACACATGCAAAGTTTATTTTCATGCTATCTTACATGTATGATCTAACCTGATTTTTCCTCCATTTTGCTCCATACCTCATCTTTATTTACCTTCTGTGGTTTCTTCCCCAATTATGTGTAAAGCTCTCCCTCTAAAAAGGAAGAGGCTGGCTCAGCACCCGTAGCACAGTGGTTGCGGTGCCCAGTGGCGGGTTCAAACCCAGTCCAGACCAGCTGAACAATAATGACAAGTGCAACAAAAAAATAGCTGGGCCTTGTGGTGGGCACCTATAGTCCCAGCTATTTGGGAGGCTGAGGCAAGAGAATTACTTAAGCCCAAGAGTTTGAGGTTGCTGTGAGCGGTGACAACACATCACTCTAACGAGGGTGACATACTGAGACTCTGACTCAAAAAATAAATAAATAAATAAAGGAAGAGACTATCCTCCCCTCCAATCCTGTACAATGATATCATCCTATACAATGATATTTATTATTGGCAATGAACAAAAGTCAGTACTCATTTGGCAGCTGGGCTTCTTGAAAAATGGTCTCTAAACTTTCAGTCATATATCCTGCCCCCACTAAAAATATTCTAAGCACACATGCATTTACTAACAAGTTACATAAATGTACTGCAGCTCGGCAGAGTGGTTACCAGCACGGCTCTGGCACCAGACTCTCAGAGGGCCCAGCCTGCTGCTCGTCAGCTGCATCTGCAGATTACTAACCCTCTCCCTGGCTGTGTCCACACCTGCCAAGGGGGACAACCATACTTACCCACAAGGTTTTTGTTGGGAGTATAATTAATGTACTTAATGCACTAAGAACAGTACCTGACACAATGTTTGCTATTGCTGTATGCTAATGTTGATCACATTTTTCATAGACTTTTTCTTTTTTAGAGTAGTTTTAGGTCCAGAGCAAAACTGAGTAAGCACAGATTTCCCATATTCCTCCCTTGTTCCCACATATATTGCCTCTTCCCACCAACAACCTCCACCACACTGGGAAGTTTTTTACATTGAATGAAGTCACACTGACACATCATCTTCACCTCACGTCCACAGTCCGCATGAAGGCTTCCACCCTTAGATGAGCACCTTCTATGGGTTTGGGCATATGTGTAAAGACATGTACCCACCACTCTGTGCCATATAGGGTAGTTTCCCTGCCCTAAACTCCTCCGTACCCTGCCCATTCCTCCCTCTCTCCCCACAACTCCTGGCAACCACTGATCCTTTTACTATCTCTGTATTTTGCCTTTTCCAGAATGTAACATACTTGGAATCGCACAGTATGTAACCTTTTCGGATTGGTTTCTTCCATGTCTTTTCATGGCTCGATAGTTAATTTTTCAGTGCTGAACAATATTCCATTATCTGGGTGTACCACAATTTGTTTGTCCTACTGCAGGAAATCTTGGTTACTCGTCAATTTTGGCAATTATTAGCAAAGCTGCTAAAAACATCTGTATGAAGGTTTTCATGTGGACATAAGTTTACAGCTATTTTGGGTAAATACCAAGGAGCCTGACTGCTGGATCGTATGGTAACAGTATGTTTAGTTTTGTGAAAAACTGTCACATTGTCTTCCAAGGTGGCTGTACTATTATATTTTGCTTTCTCATCAGCAATGAAAGAATTCCAATTATTCCACATCCTCTCTAGATTTTGCTTTTATCAGTATTCTGGATTTGGGCCATTTTAATAGGTACATGCTGATATCTTACTGGTGTTTCAATTTGCATTTCCCTAAAGACATATGATATGGACCATCTTTTCATAGGCTTATTTGCCATCTGTGTATCTTCTTTGGTGAGCTGTCTGTTCACATCCTTGGCCTAAATTTTAATCAGGTTTTCTTATTAAGAATTGCTTGTATATTTTGTATGTTAGATATATCCTTCTGCAAATATTTTGTAGAGATTTTCTCCCAATCTATAGCTTACTTTTTCATTCTCATGACACTGTCCTTCACAGACCAGAAATTTTTAGTTTTCTTTTTTTTTTTTTTTTGAGACGGAGCCTCAAGCTATCCCCCTGGGTAGAGTGCCATGGCATCACAGCTCATAGCAACCTCCAACTCCTGGGCTCAAGCGAGTCTCCTGCCTCCGCCTCCCAAGTAGATGGGACCACAGGCGCCCGCCACAACGCCTGGCCATTTTTTGGTTGCAGCCATCATTGTTGTTTGGCGGGTCCGGGCTGGGGATTCAAACTTGCCACCTTAGGTGTATGTGGCTGGCGCCTTAGCCGACTGAGCCACAGATGCCGAGCCAAATTTTTAGTTTTCATTAAACCCCTTTGTTCATGGATCATGACTTTTGTTTGTACATAAAGTCAGGGCCAAACTCATGGTCATCTATGTGTTACCCTCTGGGGGTTTATAGTTTTGTATTTTACATTTAGATGTGATTCATTTTACGTTAATTTTTTGTAGATGTAAGGTCTGCATCCTTTTCTGTTTTGGGTTTTTCTTTGCAAATGGATATCCAATTGGTCCAGCACCATCTGTTGAAAAGACTCTCTTTTCTCCATTCTATCGTTTCTTCTCTCTTGTCAAAGATTGGTTGACAATATGTCTATGGGTCGATCCCTGGCTCTCTATTCCTGCACCAGTATCATGCTATCTTGATTGCTGTAGAGTTATAGTAAGTCGTGAAGTCTTCAGCATCAGTCTTAAGTTTGTTCTTCTCCTTCAATACCGTATTGGCTACTTGGGGTCTTTAGAATCAGTTTGTCAGTATCCACAATATAACTTGCTGGGATTTTGACTGGTATTGAATCTATAGATCAAGTTGGAAAGAATTTGATGAGTCTTCCTATTCACAAACATGAAATATCTTCCCACTCAGTTCTTCTTCAATTTCTTTCATTAGAGGTTTAATTTTCCTCATATACGTCTCATACATATTTTGTTAGGTTTAGTATTTCATTTTGGGGGTGCCTATATAAACAGTATTGTGTTTTAATTTCAAATTCTGCTTGTTCATTGTTGGTACAGAAATGTGATTGACTTTTAATCTTTTAATTGACTAATCTTTATGCTATAATTGCCAAATATTGTTCTGAAATGTCCAAATTTTTGGATACAAAATTTAAAGCAATAAATTTTTAAGAAATGATATTTTGGTAATTTTCATTTTGCACTGTGGAGACCATTGTTTATTTCAGAGTTCAGCTGTCTTAACTGTTGTGTCAAATCTAAGTAAGATGGATAGATTTGTGCTGAAGGTCAATATTTTTCTCATTAACTTCCAAGTTTGAGATAAATACATACACTGCTTTCTGTGGGAAGACAGTAGCATTTATAAATTTCCCACTGAGTACCAAAGCTTTCACATGTTGAATCAAGAAACTTACTGGCAATGAACTAGATGCACTTAGATAGGGGATAAACCTGGGATAAGGAAGGTGACAGAGAAGATAGACCACTCCTTCCTCCTGCCCTCACACTGGGTCTCTTGGCTATTTTCTATGTATTGTTTGACCTAAGAATGAACTAGGCCTCACAGTCGTCCAGAAGCTTGAAAACCAGACATACTTTGGTGGATCACAAACTATAGATATTTCCTGACCTCATACTAGTTCACTCGCCCATTCTTGCCTGGTGGATGGTACACAGCTCCCAAGGCACCGACCGTGCCTTCACTTGCCCATACCTGTCTGGTGGATGGCACACAGCTCGCAAGGCACCTACTGTGTCTTCACTCGCCCATCCCTGTCTGGTGGATGGTACACAGATCCCAAGGCACTGACTGTGTCACTCCACGTTCCCAACTAAACACAGTGTCTGGTACACAGAAAGTGCCCAATTAATGTTTAATAAGGCTCTGCACATATTTATAGTCAAGACCTCATTGCACAACAAAATGATTGTTTCTGTAAAAGTGTGGGGGTTGCTGAGAAGAGGGGCAAGGTAAAAGAAATGTTTACAAGGGACAGAAATAAAGCTGATAGTTAGCTTAGTGCCTGGAACATAACGGGTGCTCAATCAATGTTTCTTGGATAAATAACTGGGGTTTAAAAAGACAAGAACCAAATGGCAGAGAGGAAAGAAGAAGAAATGGTTTGAATAAAAACTACAAGCCTGGGGGTCAGAAGAGAGACAGGCCACCGCAGGAAGCAGCGGAGGGTGGACTTGGAATGTCACCTAGAGGTTTGTGAGCAAAATCTCTTCTAGCTCTGTAGTTCCCTAGGTTTATTACTACTTAGGAAAATTCTTTTCTTAAAAAAAAAAATACTCTAAGAAAATTAACATCTGTAAAATGCAAGTCTCTTTAATCTCTCCCTTCTGAGAAGAAGTCCTGCTCCTTTCTCCCTTTATTGTTAATAAAATCTAATAGCGGCCGCTGTCTTTCCCTGACAGAAGCCAGTGATGGGAGCAGAAAGGGCCTGGGCTTGAGCGTCTGCCGGGCTTGGGGTTGACTCCCTGCTGTGCCTTGCTGCCTAAGCACTGTTTCCAGGATTCAGTGAGATGTGTAGACTGTGTGGCACAGGCTCTGACGTTCATCCACCCCTCACTCGATCCTTCACTGTTCAGTACTTGGCAAGCACCGAGCATGTACTGTGAGCAAGGACACAGACCTTGTTCCTGTGGGACTTGTGTCTCTTCAGGATGCCACACAGGCTCCAGGAGCTTACACTATGTGGACTGACCTCATCTGAGCAGAGAGCTCCCCTGAGGACATGACCTTTAACAGGAGATCAAAAGAATGTTGGGCGGTAGCCAAGTGGAGCATTTCAACAGGTAGGGGCCACACTGTGGGAGGGCTCTAGGCAGGGAAGAGGGACAGCTACTGGGAAGCTAAAATGAGGCTGCTGAGTGAGGCCAGGCCCAGATTAGACTGGGCCTTTGGAGTCGTGTCGAGGATAGAGATTTATGAGGCCAAACTGATAAATTGTGGGGACTACTGAATAGAGAATTTGACGGGGAGATTGTGTTGTTGACTCCCAGGTTGCGAAGGTAAGTGGCTGCTGGTGCCTTACACGTGAAAAAGACACAAAGATCGAACATGGTATTTTGTTGTTGGGGGAAGGGATGTAGGTGGGAGGGACGGTTACAGAATCATGAGTTTAGATTTGAACATTGATAGTCTGAAATAGTACAGAGAAGATGAGAATACTGAGTTTGCGATCATGTGCGCAGAGCCGGGGCTCAGAGAAGGAGCCAGGCACTGTCCTTTTGGAACTCTCCCCTGCATCCATCTGTACCATAAAGGGGATGCACAGACAGCAAAGAAGCTGAAACAGGGCTGCGCCATGAGGAACTTAAACATACAGATGTCAATTATACAGAGTGATGGGGACAGAGTGGCAGTGTAACCGCAGCAGTAACAAGAATTAGGAGAGGGGGGAAAAAAGCCTGTCAAGTGGATAACCTGAGCAATGGAGGCTCAGTCACTAGTTTCCTTGCCCTCACTTTGAACACACTCAGCTGAGCCCTGTCTAGAGATTTTGTCTGCTCCCCCACCAGGTCGGGAGTTGTCAGACAGGCATCCTCCGTGGCAGAAGGCTAATAAGACAAGCATGGGGAGAACTCTGTGAAAAAAGCGTGCTCACTGATGCCTGGACATCAACCTATTCCTGTTTGTGGGAGGCAAGCTCTTCTTTGTCAGCACCTGCTACTCTAGAAGTCAAGGCCACTGCCAAAGTCAGTGCCAGCTTTGATTGCTTAGGGATTGAGCAGCTCTAGCAGGGCATCTGAAAAACACCCAACGATCTGGTCAAGTTTTGTGAGACCCAAGATTCTAGGCAGACATCTTCAGACAGCACCAACAGATGTCTTCAGGCTGCACCCCACAAAAGAAGATCAGTTTCGTTTGAAAGAAAAAGTAACCTGTGAGCATTCCCTCTAAGATTCCACACTAGTCCGGGTGTGGTGGCTCACACCTGGAATCCTAGCACTCTGGGAGGCAGAGGTGGGACTGCCTGAGCTCAGGAGTTTGAGACCAGCCTGAGCAAGAACGAAACCCTATCTCTACTAAAAATAGAAAAACCAGCCAGGCGTTGTCGCGAGTGCCTGTAGCCCCAGCTACTCAAGAGATTGAGGCAAAGGATTGCGTAAGCCCAGAAGTTTAAGGTTGCTATGAGCTATGACACAACAGTATTCTAGCCTAAGCAACAGAGAGGAACTGTCTCAAAAAAAAAAAAAAAAAGATTCCACACTAACACAGGAAAATCTGGCACCTGAAGTCGCTCCATCCCACAGGTGAAATAAATGGCTTAAAAAATTAACAATAAAAATAATTAAAAAGCTGACCTGAATTTCACATTAGATTTATTGCTTTTCAGGAGTAACCTATCATAAGCAAATGTTTTGAAAAAGACACTTTTTAAAATAAATCATTTTATACTTCACCTATGAAGTCAGGCCATATAAAAATATATGTTGTATTATTCCCATAATCAAAGTCCCAGAAAACCTATTTCAACTCAGGTATGATTAACTGAACTAAAACTGATGACAGCATTATTTAGGTTGGACTCCGACAGCATAAGAATTCAAAGAAGCACACAAGTGGTGACCCACTGCCTTCCTTGCCTCCCTTTACTGTCCTCAGCAAGTGGTGGTGGCTCCTGGCATTGTCCTTTTGGAAAAAAAAAAAAAAAACTTCAGTAATGTTTTGCTATTCACTGGTTATAGGCAGTGAATCTCCATACTCCAAGAAGCCACCGTAGCAAAGCTGCAGATGAAGCTTACTTTAATGAACACTTCAGTAAGTTTAACCACTGTCACCTAATGAAATTCAATATGGGGTCCACTGCAACATGTGAGGACTAAATGCTACGTATAGGGAAATGCTTTTCCCCTAAACAAACACAGCCTTGTACTCAAATTCTATTTCTATGCACATCTTGCCATTTACACTGTACCCACGGATGCCACGGTGACTCTACCTGCAGAATAAAATGAGCAACTGTATCTGTGCCAAATTGAGTCCCCTCTCCTTCTGCAGATAAGCAGCATGACTTTCTAGCCAGCTCTGAGCTCCACATTGCAGTTGCCGCAGCAACCATGGCAACCACTTTATTCTTCTAGACCCGACAGGGCCGCTTCTCCATGGGCAAAGGAGAGGAAGAGTGGCTCCCTCCAAGGTTGCACCATAATTGCACGACTGTAGGAAATGCAGCAGGAGGGCTGCTCAGACCTTAACAGCTCAGGCTGCACTTCACAGCGCTTGGGGTAGGGTGGAGGAGGGAGAGGGGGAAGACCAGACAAGCTAACACTAAAGATCCTCCAAATAGAAGCGGGCCTTTTGCATGTAATACTGATTTGTGTGTGTGTGTGTCTGTGTGTGTGGTTTTTGGCCGGGGCTGGGTTTGAACCTACCACCTCTGGCATATAGGGCTGGTGCCCTACTTCCTTGAGCCACAGGCACCGCCCAATACTGATTATTTTTTAAAAATCTTTTTTCTACACTTCTTGTGGAAGTTTGCTTTCATTTGGATGTTGCTGGCACCAGTGCCACTTAAAAACGAAAGCATAGTCATGTGCACTATTCTCACTTAGAACTGGACAGAAACACTACATATGATGGTCAACTCCTGAGGCGTGCATGTGCTCCCAACAATGACAATAAAGACAGCCTGTCAGCGGTAGAAATGGTAAGGGATTTGGAAACAGACTTGGGTCTCTAGCTCAGTTCTTTCACTTATTATATCACCATACCAATTTCCTTCAACATTTCAAAAGCTTAGTGTCCACCTTTGTAAAGTGGGGAGCTACTGTAACCCACAGGGCACTGCAGGATGGGATGAGTGTTTAAGGTGTAGTAACAGGCATGTAGCAGGTTACCACTGTCAGTGACAGTTACTATCAGGGTAAAGCTAGTCTGTGATCTGTGAGGACCTTAAGCTCTAAAGCAGCAGTTTTTAACCTGTGGGTCATGACCCCTTTGCCAGTTGAATGACCCTTTCACAGGGGTCGCCTGAGACCATCCGGCACATCAGATATTTACATTACAATTCATAACAGTAGCAAAATTATGGTTATGAAGTAGCAACGAAAATAATTTTAGGGTTGGGGGGTCACCACAACATGAGGAAATGTATTAAAAGGTCACAGCATTAGGAAGGTTGAGAATCACTGCTCTAAAGCCACCTAACACGATGACATTATGGAAAAATGCTTATGAGAAAGTAGGAAAAAGAACACACTATAAAACTAGGTAGGTAGAACTAACTTAATCCTGAAAACCAAAGTGAAGAGTAGGGCACAAAGTGGTCCCCAGACCACTGACAATGTGCTGGTTCTCCAAGGGGGTGCTGGGTTCCCATACATTTAGTGTTCTTTACGTCATACATATGGGTTTCCAAGCATATCTTTGTAGGCACACACAAAAATTTGAAAGTTAAAAAAGAGAGAGGGAACAGAAACATCAAAATGATTGGTTTGTTTGGGGATTTTGTTTGTTTGAAGCAGTGTCTTGCTGTGGCGTCAGACCAGCTCGCAGCAACCCCAAACTCCTGAGCTCAAGTGATCCTCCTGCCTCAGCTTCCCAAGAAGCTGGGAACATAGACGTGTACTACCACACCAGCTAATTTTTTTATTTTTTATAGAGACAGAGTCTCGCTCTTGTTCAGGCTAGTCCTGAACTCATGATTTCAAGTGATCCTCCTGCCTCGGCCCTACAAAATGCTAAAATTACAGGCGTGAGTGACTGAGCCCAGTCTTATCTTACTATTTCTGTACAGTAAGATTGTGAATGACATTTATTTTCTTTTTATGCATATTTTCTAAGCTTTCTATAATGATTAACAAACAATTAGGAGAGACCTAAGTCCTCTCCCAGAGGGTCAGAGTTTTCATTTGTAACAATGCTACACTGACCAGTCCATAGCTACACAGTCTAGCTGTGGGAAGAAACCTCTCCAATTATTAAACCATCAGCTCGATCAGTGAGCAAATGTACCCGCTCTAAACTAGCATCTTCATTTATATCTAATTACTTGGGAGATGTTCATGCTCAGGAAGTGGAAGCATGCAACAGAAAAAAGTGAACTGCGCATTTCTAGGTCTTAAAAAAAAAGGAAGTAATATTTCAGTTCTTACTACGAGCTTATCTTCTCAGCAACAATTGTCTGCAGTTCACTCTTCTTACTCTCATTTTACAGGTACTTAGATTAACCAACTTACCCAAGAGTTGAGTTAGGTTAAAAAGCAAACTTGTTCATACAGGTTGATACCATCTTACCTTGAAATTATAGCCTTTCATCAAATGCTAGTGTGTGCGTGTGTGTGTGTGTGTAATGCCATGTTTCAAAAACCTACACTGATCAACATCCTACAGTATTCAAATGTAGAAGAGCTCAGAAATTTCTGCAACTCACCTCACGACTTAAGCAGCAAAGTGGAGAAATCTCTCCTCTTAAGGGAGCTATTTTTGAGGAAGGAAAAGAGATCCATATAAGGGCCAATCATACTTTTAATATGGTTTAAGAATAAATCTACTAAGAGGTCAAGGAGTAAAGTTTTTGCTTCAAAGATGTAGCGTAGGAGCAAGAATTGAGCAGCTTGAGTCCCAGAAGAAACCTCCCTCAGCAAACACAAAGACAACCAAATTCATCACGGCAGATCTGTATTGGTATCAATTAGTACATGAAGAGCAGCTACAAGACGGTGGCTTCTCGTGTTAAGGGAACCATGATCATGCTACCTGTACTAGTGGCCAGTTAGACCTAAATCCTCTCCCAGAGGGTCAGAGTTCAAATCTCCTTGAATCCACAATCATAGGAGTCCATCATACTACCGCGCTCCATTCTTCTCTGAACAGACTGTTAACACACACACCCCTGAATATCCAATGCAGGGGTTGGCCCCAAAGCTACTCTCCTCTGTTTCTACTGGCCTCCTCTCATCCTCTTTCCTGCAGAGACCCTCATCCCACATCGCAGCAACTCCCCTGTCTGGGATACTTCCTGGGAGCCAGCATTAAGCCAGCTCCTGGTATGCTCTTCAGAGATGCACCAAGACGCTCCCTACCACTGATTCTGGATTACAGGTCTAGACAGCCAGACTCCCAGATCCAGCTTGGAAAAGATACATCAGGTGGGCTCAGCTAACAGGCAACTTGTGCCAACAGGATACCAAGCCCAATGCAAACTGTATCAATAGCTGCCATTTACTAAGTGTTTGTCAGGTTTAGGGACTGTTAACAAGGGTTCATTTAACCACCAGAACCATAGTCTCCCCAATTCACAAATGAGAACATGGAGGCTTGAAGTTTAGTAACAGCCCATGGGCATAAAGCTGGCATGTGGAAGAGCCAGGATGCAAATAGATTCCTGCTCTTCACCATGACTTATTAGTTAATAAAAGGTGTCTGAAGCCTGGAACAAGGCGGCCCTCACTATTCTATCTCTGCCAGAAAAATGTGACACAACCTTGGGCAAGTCAAGTTTTTGAGCCTCAGTTCCCTCATGGGCCAAATGGTTATTACACCATCTGCCACAACCGCACATCTGAATGCATTCAATGAAGAACTGATAAGAAAACACTGAAAAGTGAAACATTATGCAAACACGTGGCAATGAGAATAGCAGAAACGTGTAGAGATGTGTTTATCTGGTCCAACAATGGCCCGAGAGAATGTTGAAGCATTTCTCTACTCCACGCTCTAATATGTATGTCATCTGCAGTCAGAATGTGTGTCGTGATGACTGCACAGGCTCTTTGGTCTTACTATTTGGTAAGAGGTGGGAGGTTTGTTTCTTCCCCATCCAGGAGTTTCAAACTGAGACAGTCTAAGACCTAACAATGTCAATCAACTGGACACTTATGATATTCTAGGTACTTCAAGCTATAAAATTTCCAGAGTCCAAGATGCTAACCTACGGCAGTGGAGGCGCCATATGTGGTAGCCAGCACACCCCTGTACAACAGAAAAAAAGTTCCAATATTCAGAAGGGCCTCTTAACCCTTGGTCAAGGGTGTGGTCAATCCTCTTTCCTTGCTCTCGATTGCAAATGTACCTCCAACTCATTAAGTTACTTTGCTTTTCTGTATACTCATCTCAAATTGCAATCTCATTTTGGCTTTTGTGATACCCATAAAATTCTTAGCATTGTTCAATATTTTCCCTACAGAAGAGAGATGCCTGAGCACAGCTCTGGGCTAGAGTTAGGAGGGGGAGCCCTACAAAGAACACGAAGTGCCCGCTTCTCACTCGAGAATGCCAGTGAAGAACAATCAGAAAACAGCTTTTTTCAATTCGGAGAATAAGCCAAAGTTGAAAGCTTAACAGTGAGTCTGAGTGAAACAAAGCTATGTTTATTTCAGTGAAATGAGTACTTATTATAAAAGACTACACAGATAATACCGAAGGCCCACACTATAGAAAAGATTTTTAAAAATCACCTTTGAAGGGATGTTGTATTCCTTACAAAATAAATCTTGAGTCCCTGAAAAGCCCCCTGGGTCAAAGGTCCCCGACAAGCAGGTTTTTCAAGAACACAGCTGGGTCCTCAAACTCCAAACCTCAGAAGGCAGCACTGTTGGCTGCTAACAGTTAATAGTAAGCAAGCACGTGTGGCTTTATCTTGCTTTCCAATCAATGTTATTAAAATACAAGCCAATATTTTTCTCAACAAAATCTCTTGCTAAAATAGTACATTTGTCTCTACTGTGTTTAAAGCACGTTTAAGTGAACACCATTTGTAGCAAACAGACGCCCTCCATGTGATCTCCCCGCCCCGTGTTCACACCCTGACGCAGTCCCCTCCCCTTGAGTAGGGGCAGAACCTGTGATTTGCCTGATAGTACATGTGGCAGCCTGCCACCCCCATGATTACACTGTGTATAGGGGACTCCATCTCACTGGCGACTTGGCCTTGTCTCTCTCAATCTCCCCTCTTACTGGCTGTGAGGACCAAGCTGCCATGAGTTAATACACAACTGTCACTGCCACATATAAGGTGTGAATGCAGCTCCCTCCACCCAAGCAGTGGCAGTGTTTTAATTCTTTTTTTTTTTTTTTACAGTTTTTGGGCAGGGCCGTGTTTGAACCCCTCATGGGGCCGGCGCCCTACTCCTTTGAGCCACGGGTGCCACCCACAATGTTTTAATTCTTGTCAATTTCATGGGTAAAACAGAACTCCCAGGAAACTGAATGCTTCCTTCCAGTCACCACACTCTTGGCCTCCACACTAGCGCCCACCCCAGGGAATGCGCCTCTAACAGCTGCCTCAAGAGCCTCTAAGGAGGGGAGCTCGAGAAGCTGTGCCCAAATTTCTGACTGCAAAAACTGTCAGGTGATAAATGGGTACGCTGCTAAGTTTAAGAACAGAAAACGAATATACTGTTACTATAGTTATTTTCTGTAAAGTGAGTCGTCTCTTCCTAATACAGTTCTCTTGAAGAAAATGCTGTCCCCTTCCTGATGAGGTTCTCCTCATAAGAAAAGGCATGTATCCACAGAGACACTCTCTATGCTAAGTGCTTCCTAAACGCTTACTTAACACTGCCCCACCGTGGGCCTATGAGGACAGGGACGAATTATAATGCCCATTTCATAAATGGGAAAACTACAAGTTCAAATGGTTTAAATAACCCAACCAATCTCACAGCTACAGCCATGATCCAAACCCAGGACCATCTGAGAAGTCCACCCCATCTCTATTTGTTTCTCTGTTTTAAATAGTATACATTAGTGGGCAGCAGATGCTGTGGGAGCAACCACATGCAGTGGCTTCTGGACAATGGTATGGCTGGATGCAGGTAACTCCTGGGTCTGCAGACAACAGAAGGAGAAGATGAAGAAAGAATGTCCATCCAGTTCTCAAGTGCCCATCAGCAATAGCAAATCCATTCAGAAGTCAGAGTTCTTGAGCCTGCTGAAAACCTACAACTGCTACCATGAGGGCAAAAGCTTTCAACTGAGACACAGAGAGTTGAGACTTGAACTCAGAGTTTCTGATTCACTAGCACTGACAGAGACCAGCTGAAAACAAGACAGAGCCACTTAGCCCCACCATACCAAGCAGGTCCCCAGTGTCTCAGGCTATAGTTCTGTACGGGTGCTTTCCAAAGTAGTAGGGGAAAACCCGCAGTCACCAGATCCAGCTCTTGAGCAAAGGGCTGGTCACTACTCAAGGAGCCCCCAATCCAAATTCACCTTATCTGCTCATCTAGCCAAACGGTGAAAAATAATCATGGAGTGAATCAGTGGAAAAACTCTGGCAACATGAATAATCATAGTAAATCAATTCCCCCCAAGGAACGACATGGCAGACACACCAGAAGATTCCATTCATAAACAAATGGCTGAGATGTCAGAAATTAAGTTCAGAATTTGGATTGCGGCTTGGCGCCTGTGGCTCAATCCGCTAAGGCGCCAGCCACGTACACCTAAGGTGGTGGGTTCGAATCCCCAGCCCGGGTCCAACAAACAACAATGATGGCTGCAACCTAAAAATGGCCGGGCGTTGTGGCGGGCGCCTGTAGTCCCAGCTACTTGGGAGATGGAGGCAGGAGACTCGCTTGAGCTCAGGAGTTGGAGGTTGCTATGAGCTGTGATGCCATGGCACTCTACCCAGGGGGATAGATTGAGGCTCCATCTCAAAAAAAAAAAAAAAAAAAACCAGAATTTGGATTGCAAATAAGATTAACAGAATGGAGGTAAAGTTGGAATTAGAAATTCAAGGAGCATTTCAAAAGTTGTCTCAAGAATTCAATGAATTTAAAGACAAAATTACCAAAGATTTTGACAGATTCAGGCAAAAACTTGTAGCCCTCAAAGATCTGAGAAGTACAGTTCAATCCCTCAGTAACAGAATGGAGCAGGCAGAAGAAAGGATTTCTGACATTGAAGACAAAGCTTTTGAACACTCCCAAATGCTCAAAGAGGAAGAGAAGTAGAGAGCAAAAACAGATCATTCTCTCAGAGAGCACTGGGACAATTCAAAGAAAACTAATATTCACCTTACAGAAATTCCTAAAGGCAACAAGGTGGCTTCAAAAGGCCCAGATGCTCTACTCTAGGAGATAATGAAGAACTTCCCAGACATGGCAAGAGATTCTGAAATTCAGATAGCAGTTTCAGAACACTAGCATGACTCAACCCAAATAAAGCATCTCCTAGACACATTATAATTAACTTCATCAAAGTTAATATAAAGGAGAAAATTCTATAAGCAGCCAGACACAAGAAAACCATAACCTACAAGGGGAAGAATATTGGAATAACTGCAGATCTCTCTGCTGAAACTTTTAAAGCAAGAAGAGGGTGGTTGTTGACCTTTAACTTCCTAAAACAAAATAACTTTCAACCCAGGATCCATATCCAGATAAATTGAGTTTCATTTATGATGAAGAAATTAAATACTTTAATGACATTCACATGTTGAAGAAATTTGCCGTAACTAAACCAGCTCTCCAGGACGTTCTCAGACCTATCCTCCATAATGACCAGCACAATACTCTACCACCAAAGTAAAGTCACTCAGAAACTTTTGATCAAATTCTGACTTCTACAGTGGCAAAAGGATTAAAAATGTCCACTGGACGTTTGAAAAATTCAGTACCCAAAATACTACGAGGCTTATCAATATTCTCAATTAAAGTGAATGGCTAAAATTGTCCTCTAAAGAGGCACAGGTTGGCTGACTGTATACAAAAACTCAGGCCAGATATCTCCTGCATATAAGAATCTCATCTTAGGGTGGTGCCTGTGGCTGACAAGAGTCGGGTGGTGGCCCCATATACTGGAGGTGGAGGGTTCAAACCTGGCCCTGGCCAAAAACTGGAAAAAAAAAAAATCTCATCTTACCTTAAAAGATAAATATAGACTCAGGGTGAAGGGATGATCATCTATAATTCAGGCAAATGGCAATCAGAAAATAGCAGGTGTTATGATTTTATTCGCAGATATAATAGGCTTTCAACCAACAAAAGTAAGGAAAGATAAAGATGGTCACCTTATATTTGTTAAGGGTAACACTCAACATGATGAGATTTCAATTATTAACATTTATGCACCCAACCAGAATTCGCCTCAATTTATAAGACAGACTCCAACAGACACGAGCAACTTGATTTCCTCCAGCACCATAATTGTCAGAGATTTCAACACCCCTTTGGCAGTGTTGGATAGATCCTCCAATAAGAAACTAAGCAAAGAAATTTTAGACTTAAACTTAACCATTCAACAGATTTAATAGACATCTACAGAACATTTCATCCTAACAAAACTGAATACACATTCTTCTCATCAGCCCATGGAACATTCTCCAAAATTGATCATATCTTAGGTCACAAGTCTAACCTCAGCAAATTTAAAGGAATAGAAGTAATCCCTTGCAGCTTCTCAGACCATCATGGAATAAAAGTTGAACTCAGTAACAACAGGAATCTGCATTCTCATACAAAAACATGGAAACTAAATAACTTATGCTAAACGATAGCTGGGTCATAGATGAGATTAAGAAGGAAATTACCAAGTTTTTGGAACAAAACAACAATGAAGATACAAATTACCATAACCTCTGGGATACCACAAAGGCAGTCCTAAGAGGGAAATTTATAGCTTTGCAACCTTCCTCAAGAGAACAGAAAGAGAGGAAGTTAACAACTTAATGGGACATCTCAAGCAACTGGAAAAGGAAGAACATTCCAATCCCAAAACCCAGCAGAAGAAAAGAAATAACCAAAATTAGAGCAGAAGTAAATGAAATTGAAAACAAAAGGATTAAACAACAGATCAATAAATCAAAAAGTTGGTTTTTTGAAAAGGTCAATAAAATAGATAAACCTTTGGCTAACCTAACCAGGTATAAAAGAGTAAAATCTCTAATTTTTTCAATCAGAAATGACAAAGATGAAATAATAACAGATTCCTCAGAAATTCAAAAAATCCTTAATAAATATTACAAAAAACTCTATTTTCAGAAATATGAAAATCTGAAGGAAATAGACCAATACTTGGAAGCACACCACCTTCCTAGACTTAAGCAGAATGAAGTAGAAATGATAAGCAGGTCTATGTCAAGCTCTGAAATAGCATCAACTATACAAAATGTCCCCCAGAAAGAAAAATTGGGGACCAGATGGCTTCACATCAGAATTCTACCAAACCTTTAAAGAGGAACTAGTACCTATATTACTTAACCTTTTCCAAAATACAGAAAAAGAAGGACTACTATCCAGCACATTCTATGAAGCAAACACCACCTTGATCCCCAAACCAGGAAAAGACCCAACAAGAAAAGAAAATTATAGACCAATATCTCTAATGAATATTGATGCAAAAATATTCAATAAGATCCTAGCAAACAGAATCTGGCAACACATCAAACAAATTATATACCATGACCAAGTGCGTTTTATCCAAGGGTCTCAACACTGGTTCAATATATGTAAATATTTAAATATAATTCATCACATAAACAAATTAAAAAAGCAAGGACCATATGATTCTCTCAACTGATGCAGAAAAAGCTTTTAATAATATCGAGCATCCTTTCACGATCAGAACACTTAAGAAAATGGGTATAGAAGGACATCTCTTAAACTGACAGAGGCCATCTACAGCAAACCCAAGCCAATATAGTATTGAATGGAGTTAAACTGAAATCATTTCCACTCAGATCAGAAACCAGGCAAGGTTGCCCATTGTCTCCACTGTTTTTTAACATTGTAATGGAAGTCTTAGCCATCGCGATCGGGCAAGAAAAGGCGATCAAGGGTATCCATATAGGGTCAGAGGAGATCAAACTTTCACTGTTCACAGATGATATGATTATACATCTGGAAAACATGAGGGATTCAACTACAAAACTCTTAATAAGTGAACAAGAAATACAGCAATGTCTCAGATTACAAAATCAATACTCACAAATCTGTAGCCTTTATATATACCAACAATAGTGAAGCTGAAAAAAACAGTCAAAGACTCTATTACTTTTATAGTAGTGCCAAAGAAGATGAAATATTTGGGAGTTTACCTAACAAAGGATGTGAAAAATCTCTATAAAGAGAACTATGAAACTCTAAGAAAAGAAATAGCTGAAGATGTTAACAAATGGAAAAGCATACCATGCTCATGGCTGGGAAGAATCAACATTGTTAAAACGTCCATACTACCCAAAGCATATACAATTTCAATGTAATCCCTATTAAAGCACCACTGTCATATTTTAAAGACCTAAAAAAAATATTTTGTTTTATATGGAATCAGAAAAAACCTTGAATAGCCAAGACATTACTCAGAAATAAAAGCAAATTAGGAGGAATCACACTACCAGACTACACTATAAATCAATAGTAATCAAAATAGTATGGTACTGGCACAAAAACAAAGAGGTAGATATATGGAACAGAATAGGGAACCAAGAGATGAACCCAGCTAATTACCATTATTTGATCTTCAATAAGCCAATTAAAAACATTCAGTGGGGAAAAGACTCCCTATTTAACAAATGGTGCTGAGTGAACTGGTTGGCAACCTGTAGAAAACTGAAACTGGACCCACACCTTTCACCATTCACTAAGATAGACTCTCACTGGATTAAACATTTAAACTTAAGACATGAAACTATAAAAATACTAGAAGAAAGTACAGAGAAAACTCTTGAAGAAATCAACCTGGGTGAATATTTTATGAGGCGGACCTCCCTGGGCAATTGACGCAACACCAAAAATACATTACTGGGATCTGATCAAACTAAAAAGCTTCTGTACAGCCAAAAACACAGTAAGTAAAGCAAGCAGACAGCCCTCAGAATGGGAGAAGATATTTGCAAGTTATATTTCTGACAAGGTTTAATAACCAGAATCCACAGAGAACTCAAATGTATTATCAAGAAAAGAACAAGTAATCCCATCTCAAGGTGGGCAAGGGACTTGACGAGAAACTTCTCAGAAGAAGACAGGGGCATGGCCTACAGACACATGAAAAAAAAATGGTCATCATCCTTAATCATCAGAGACTTGCAAATCAAAACTACTTTGAGATATCATCTAATTCCAGTAAGATTAGCCCACATCACAAAATCCCAAAACCATAGATATTGGCATGCATGTGGAGAAAAGGGAACACTCCTGCACTGCTGGTGGGAATGCAAACTAATACATTCCTTTTGGAAAGATGTTTGGAGATCACTTAGGGATCTAAAAATAGACCTACCATTCGATCCTTCAATTCTTCTATTAGGTATATATCTAGAGGACCAAAAATCGCCGTATAACAAATATATTTGCACTACAATGTTTATCGCAGCCCAATTCATAATTGCTAAGTCATGGAAGAAACCCAAGTGCCCATCAACCTATGAATGGATTAATAAATTGCAGTATATGTACATGATGGAATATTATGCA
>CAUYQV010059536.1:0-47706 GCA_963574575.1 Galagoides demidoff
TTGTGGTGGGCGCCTGTAGTCCCAGCTACTTGGGAGGCTGAGGCAGGAGACTCGCTTGAGCCCAGGAGTTGGGGGTTGCTATGAGCTGTGATGCCATGGCACTCTACCCAGGGGGATAGCTTGAGGCTCCGTCTCAAAAAATAAAAAAAATAAAAAAAAAAAAAAAAGAATAATTCAAATTGAGAGGGATTGCACTTTAGATTTTCAATGTTATTGATATCCATAGATCCATAATAATTTAACTCATATTGATCATTACTGATAGAGCAGTCCTATTTAGTGGAACTTTCTACAATGATGGAACTTTCCTGTAACCTATGCTGTCCAGTAAAGTAACTGCTAGGCAGCCCTATGAAATGAGACTAATGTGACTGAAGAACTGAATTTTAATAGTATCCATTTTAATTTTATAGTTAATAATTCAATTAAAGTTAAAGTGTAATTCAACTAGCTCCCTGTAGCTAACAACCACTTTTAGCTAGTATCTGCCGTGTGGACCATACAGCAAGAAAGGGCACAAGTGCATGACAACAGAAAGTGGCAGGAACTGGGATGACCTTGAAAACACATGTCCCATGGTCAGCTACTCCTTAGCTATTTTTTTCCCAGAGAAATTGGGAATTTGGCAGCTATAGGCAGTCTTCCCTTAGCTTGGCTCCAATATGTGTGCATTTCAGTTATAACAGTTAAATAATACCAAACCCTCAACACGTGTTTCAAATTTCAGTTAATATGGTATGTTAGCTCTGAGTAATTTCATGAAGGACAGACTCTACTACCAGCTCTTCACGTCACAGATGCTGTGATGAGCAGTGAGTGAATATGTCACTTCTTTCAAAGTCCGTCAGTGATTAATCACTAAGCATTGGGTGCTCAGTCACACCCAGCTAACAGAGTATATACCAGGTGTCACTCCTTGGTTTCCTATGAATGAACCCACATGATATTTTGCCAAAATGGATAATTAAAAGAGGTAACTGTCTGGAAGTTGGGGATCCCAACTGTAATCCTAGCACTCTGGGAGGCTGAGGTGAGTGTATTGGTTGAGCTCACAAGTTTGAGACCATCTTGAGCAAGAGTGAGACCTGTCTCTAAAAATAGCTGGGTGTTGTGGCAGACACCTGTAGTCCCAACTGCTTGGGAGGCTGAAGCAGAAGAATTGCTTGAGCCCAAGAGTTTGAGGTTGCTGTGAGCTATAATGCCATAGCACTCTACCAAAGGCAGCAAAGTGAGACTCTGTCTCCAAAAAAAAAAAAAAAGAAGAAGAAGAAGAACTGGCCAATAAATATGAAAGTGCAACAAAGAAATAAAAAATGAAAATCTTGCACGTGAACTTTGTATCCAACCTAAATGAAGTTATAGAAGTGGTTGAAGAGATTCTAGACATGTGGCCAGAGGAATTTAATGAAGAAAACTTATTGACTTGAATGAGCAAAGTGGTTATGATGGAAAGGAGAGATGCACCCGAGGAAGTGACACCAGCTAAAAATGTCACATTTTAAAGATTTCACTATCTGTGACATTGAAAACCCAAAGGAGAAAATGTTAGAAAGTTACCCAAAATTAGAAAAAAAGAGTATGACAACTATGCAAAGCATAGAAAAGATTGCTCAGTTTGTACTGTTAGATGCCAGTAAGAAAAAAGAAGGTAAGCGGTGTTCTAACTATGCTCAGTCAGTCTTCTTCAAAGAAATAAATGACTTAAATTCTCAATGTTTCTAAACTTTTAAATCATAGTGTCCTAAATATTAGTCTTAGTATTTTTTTCATTTCCTTATACTCTGGTAAGTGATAGTAAGAGAGTTTTTAATGATTTGACAAAAATTGTAAAGGTCATGGACAAATATAGTTTTTCCATTGACGATTTGAAGATTTCTGGTACTTTAAATTTGTTAAATGTACTGGGTAGGACAAATAAAACAGTTGGCCTATGGGCCACAGATTTAAAACGTATGTCAACAACTAGTATCATACTTTATGTGTGCACCTCAGCAATATTAGCAGAAAGTGGGATGAAGAAACCTAAGGATTATAAATGACTTTAAAAAGATATATTTATCAAATACTCTATCCAGGAAGTGTACATGCATCATCATATGCTTCTGAAATCTCCCAACACACTGGAAAAACAAAGCCAACATTCTTTTTTTTTTTTTTAATCCAAAGAACTTAGTTAAGAACTGTATTGTTACTGTCAGCCTAAATAACAAACAGAGAGAGGCCCTCTAAAGAAAAAAAATATTTTTTTCAGGAATGGGAATTGCAACAGGAATATATATGTGTCATAGTATACTATGTTCAAAGAGAAAAAGCAATACAAAAGTATTTAGAGGAAAAATGAGGAACATTACATAATTGTTTTGAAATAATTATCCTTGGCTACATGTATAAGGATCAATCACACAAATGACACCAGTCAGAGGTTGGACAGGTAGTTGCTGGGCAGATGTTTTTCCAGAAATATTTTTTTGGTGTGTGTGTAACGTTGTGATGGCTTGTGTGTAAGGGTGCAGTTTTTGCAGAATCTTTTATAATAATTTTCATTATCATGAATTTATGCGTGAGAATTCTATCTTCATGGCTTTTCATGGCTGTTTCTGTCAGGTATCTGTTTGTTTGTTTATTTTTAATGCAAGTGACTCCATTTTGATTCTGATTAAACTCTGAATGCATCATTAAACCTGCCTGATAAAAATGAAGGTTTCTCCACTAAATGTTCTCTTGAATATCACAATGTATGATAACTGGAAGGAAGATACCTAATGGGTAACATCAATACCATGAATATTCTGTATTCCATACGGATGGTGAACAAAATATTTGTTTTGAGACAACAAAGAAAATGTGGATATAGTTGAATCTTCCCCATCACAACATTGGACTGTTCAAAACCTTCTATTAAAACCAAGGCCACTTCTCATTCATCCCTGGATCCAAATAAACACAGGGACCCAAAGTAGGTTTCAATTCTGATGTCACTTCTGAGTGGACTTATCCATCCCACCTAAAGGACACCTTCTTCCATTACTTCTCCTTTGTTTGTGTCCTTCAAAGCCTGTATCAAATTCTGGTACAGTCCTTTATGCTTGTTTCCTGTCTGAAACACAAGCTGAAATTAGAGGAGGAATCAAGGATGTCTGATTCTCAGCTGTAAACCAATACCTGCATCTGGTATTCTGGACACAGAGCACTCACTACACATTGGATGCGTAACTGGGTGGGTGGTTTGAATAAATGAGTAAAGAAGTGACTATTTGAATGAATGTTTAAATGAACTGCTTTTGATTAATAAATAAAGCTAAAAGTAATGTCTTAGTAAATAGAAAGTTAAAAAAAAAAGACAACTTTAATTCCCCTAGATAATGTTTCATCCTCATAAATAGAACATTCTCTGGGTTGTCTTCCTTTTAAAAAGGAAGTTTTACTTTCCCATAAATCTAAAGATAAGAATTCTTCCAGTAGGTGAGTCCCTCCAGGTCCAGTCTACCGTTTGCTCGACTACAAGATGGAGAAGTTCCACTTTGCAGCAGTATGTGTGAAAACGGCTTGGGAATTTTAGTTGAGAATAAGCTCAAGATGAGTCAATAGAGAAATGTTGTTTCCACAAAACACATTTTATCTCAGACTGTGAATGCAAGTCTGGTATTGTGTTGAGGGAGGTGATTTCTCACTCTGATCTTGTTGGCAGGGCTACTCATGGAGTTTTCTTTCAACTTGGGGAGCCACTAGGGACAGCCTGCAGCACTTTCACAAAAGGGATCCATATGGCAGAGGAAAATCAAATAACATGGAAATGAGGAAAGAAGGGACAGGCATCAGGGCACAGCACTGGCAAGGCTGTCACTCCAGGAAGGAGAGAAGATGCAGGCTAACCAACTAGTGAACAATAGAGCTGAATTTTAATCTAGTAGGTGGTGGTAGAACAATCCAGACTTAGATTCTAATTCTATTTCTACCATTTTTTAGTTATTTGATATTGAGCAAATAAACTTTGTATCAGTAACTTCATCTGCAAAATAGGGTAGTATTTATGCTATTTGAACCATATTTCAGAGTAACCAAACAGCACCATAATGGAAAGTTCTTTAAAAAGTTCTAACTCTAAAAGTGAAAGGAATAACAGATTTAAAAAGAATACTATTTTCAATTCCTAATGAAATCATCAATTCACACAAAATTTTTAACAGATTTATGGCTTTGGGAAAAGGTACATAACCTGGGATTCCAAAGGATACTCAGGGGGAAGGTTCATGGAGAGAAGAAAGGGAATAAATGCACATAAATGCAGAAAAATGGTAATATTTATTTTTACCAACTTTGCACTGAAATTTTGCAACTCATTACATCAAAAATGTAGATGATAAACCACAGAAGTAACAGCAGTACCTATGATTTTGGTATAGTATTGATCACAGGTATTTTTAAAAAATGATAACTTAGTAGTTATTACAGGTATCTTGAAATATTTATGCTATAGTTGTTTATCATTAGCTTTATTATAAAATTATAATAGTCATTATAACTTGTACTAGTTCTTGTTACTTAATATATAATAAAGATGAGTATATTTCACTGTGTCCCAAATCTGTTCTTTAATACTGTGAAAATGTTTATTCTATAACATCCATATACTTTGTATATCTATATACTTAAATGTCCTCAGTTAAAAACATTATGGGGAGAGGCCAAGAGCAACCAAAAATATCCACCTAACAGAAATGGTTTAGAACTCTTGCTTTGGATGAAAATCTGATGGAGAACTTAATGAGGGAGAACTAGGCTGTCACTGCCTAAACACACTGATCAATTTCAGGAACAGAGTGGGACCTTCAGACATTATGTCTCCCTACAGAGAGTGATTTGAAGCACACAGTACGACCATAAATGTTTATATGGGCAAATAATCAATCTATAGACCACAGCTGTCTAATTGAACTTTCCATGATGATGGAAATGTTCATTGTTGATGTTATTCAACACACACTCTAGCTGCACTCGAAATGCGGCTAGAGCAAATGAACAACTGAATTTCTAATTTGATTTAATTTTAACTAATTTATATTTAAACAGCCATGTGTAGCTAGTGTCTACCTTAGAACCCACCTTAGGTGTAATTTACTTTCTACCAAACACAAAAGATAAAGAAACACATTAAATAATAACAAAGAAAAGCAAATAGACAAATTAGACTATAATATAGGACAATTGACCCATTAATAAAATTCAATGGCAAGGGGTGGCACCTATGGCTCAAAGGAGTAGGGCACAGGTCCCATATGCCAGACGTGGCGGGTTCAAACCCAGCCCCGCCCAAAAAAAAAATTCAATAATTCAATGGCATAGCAATATTGGGTTAAAAAGGGTACTAAAATACATAATAACCAAATATAATGTGTAGATCCTGTTTAAATCCTGACCCAACGAATCAATGATAGAAAGACATTTTGAAACACTCAAAAAACTTAGTTACATGTATTATATCATATGAAGAAATTACTGATTCCATTAGGTACAATAACAGGACTGCTGTTGTATTAGAAAATTTTCATAGAAGTTACTTCTGAGTAGACTCTTCCATCCTGCTAAAGTACATTCTCTTCCATTACTTCTCATTTGTTTGTAGCCTTCACAGCCTATATCAAATTATGGAATTGTAGTATTCATTTGTAGTATATGTGCAGGTATGTGTAGAGTTGAGGGAAAACTATTTCTGAGAATTGCTTTAAAAGATTTTAGCAAAAACAGAAGTGAATAGATAAAGAAAATATGGCAAAATCTGAATAAGGATTGAATATCAATGAAGGTAAACAGGCATCCTTTCTACATTTGAGTATGTTCAAAACATTTCAAAATAAATTTTAAATATGATAGTACACCTGGATATGGTGACTGGCACATAGTAAGCACTCAGTAAATGTTAATTAGCCACTATTAGCAACATTCCCTAAAGTCAAAACTAAGATCAAGTAATAAAAGGTACAAAGAGGTAGCTTTGTGCTCAGCGTGAGAACAAGCTCTTGACTCAATGAAACACCATGGTCCCAAGGAAAAACATGTTTGTCTAGTGTGGCAGGGAATGTGCAAGAGACATGTGAGTTACATATGCTTCACGAGGCCCCAGACTCAAAACTAGTATAAGTTAAATACAACTCAAATGGCAGTTAACACGTTAATAGTGAGAGCTATGGGAGGATGAAAAGATACTGTCTCTTGAGGTGGTAGCCAACAGAACATCCATAGACATGGTAACAATAACGGAAGTGGCTTACAGTTAGGAGGCAGAGAGGGTTCTAAGCACTTTCCACATACTCCCTCACTTAATCTTTGCAACCATGTCAGAAGGCAGGTGACTTACGTAAAACAAAGCAGACATGGTTCTGAGCACTTTCCACAGAGTCCCTTCCTTAATCTTTGCAACAACGGCATAAGGCAGGTACTCTTACTGCTCCTGCTGGAGCTGTGCCAGCAGAGATTGATCACTTGGTGAAGATGTTACAGAAATGGGTCAAGGTGAATGGCTTTGCTAGCTGCCCTTTACCACCCCAGATAATCCTGAACTCATTTGTTTCAATGAATATGTCACTCAAATGAATTGTGCAGGTTGGCCAGCTGGCTGGCTCACACACACAGAGTGTTTTTTGCTCTTACTTAGTGAAAAGTTTAAATATTGCCTTTCCCTTTCAAGTAAGGGACTAGAACATCACAAGCATTTAATTATCTGTAGGCAAGGGGATGATATGATCAAGAACATGATGCATTTCAACAACTTCATTTGTCTGTTTTGAAACTTCCCACAAGTGAGAGGGAAGCATCTTTCCCAGTTGTCAGCTGACCAAGAAATAACCATGGTTTATCTTTGTCAATATGTTACAGAATATAAGTCCAGATTACAAAACTCAAGTTGGTCTAAAGGCTGTTGTCGTATAGTATATCATTTGGAAAGAAATACTGGTGACCTTATCCAGTGTGACTATTAGAATAGTAATAAAATTGAATCTTCGAAGATTACACTTCTGGTCAAAGTAGTAAAATGTGACCTTATTCTATTCAACATTGACATTTATTATATTAATTCACATGTAAAAAACTGCATTAAAATGATATTAAAGCTCTGGTTAGAAATGAGAACGTTCAAAAATTTCAGAAATAAGACTTAACCATACCAGCCACTCACAGCATTGAGCTCATTTGATGCAAATCAAACTAAATTTCTTTGACCAATCTGTAAAAGAAATTCTATTATTGCCACCATCTCATTAATACAGAATGTGTTTTTCTCCTAGTGCTTCTTCAAACATTTTATAAACCTTAAATCATTTTCCTCATGGTCTGGAGGAAAAGATAACACAGAGCAATGAACGGACAAACCTAACTCAGAGGATCAAGCCGTTTGCTTATGGCAGGGAGACTGTCCCCAGTCCAACCCAACTGTAGTTAGCACAGAGCACACATCAGATACTGCAGCAGACCCTTAGAAGTACACCAAAGGCCAGGGTGAGCAAACAGTGTCAGACAGCCATGTGGATTTCACAGAATGGCCACCATGTAAAAATTGTTCAGGGTTTTTGGTTGTTCTTTGGTTTTGGTTTGTTTGTGTGTGTGTACACATGCCTGTTTTGATTGGTCAAGGTTGTATACAACAGTCTTTCCCTCCCTTAAGTGTAAGTTTTGCAAGCTTCCAGTTTTTCAGTTTAGGGGTAGAAGATAGACTAACACAACAAATTAAAGGTAAGGCCCAGCCATACCTCAAAGGATTGTTTCTTCTTATTCATTAGCAAAAAGTTCTAGGCTTGCCATGATGGGTCCCAGCTCTCTTTCCAACTTTATTTCTCATCACTGTCACTAACACTCCCAGGCTCCAACCAAAATTAACTTTTTGCTATGTATTTCCTTATATACCATAGCTACTATTGTTTTCTGTTCTAAATACTTCTTGCTTTTATATCATTAAATTAAGCTAGGTATTGCTGTGATAATAAGCAGGTTTATTTCTTGCCTGTTACACGTCCACTGTTGGCTCATAGATAAGCTCCACAATCAGCTCCATGCACATTTGCTACTCAGGCACCCAGGCTCATGAAGCAAGAACTAGCTCAAACCTTGTTAGAAGCTACATCAGGGGGGAAAGAAAACCTGGCAGGGTCTTACATCAGAAGTTAGGTACCTAGTCCAAAGTGACACAATTTATTGCCATAAGTAGTCATGTGGTTATACTAAACTGCACGAAGCAACATTCTACTGTATGTCTGAAAAGAAGAAGAACTGAAAATGCTTGATCAACAGCATCAATGACACTTTATACCTACATGTCCCAAATTTTGTAATTCTTTCAGCTCTAAGTTAGATTCCACTTCCTTCTAAAAGATACCCAATATCCCTCTTGCTAAAAGGAAATTTTTTATACAGTTAATATACAAAGCATGTTAGGCTACCTCTTGAAGCTTTTTATGACTCTGTGAGAACAGTCTCTTCATCCAGATTCTGTTTCCCACAATGTCTTGCTAGATAATTATTGCTTGAATGATAGAACAAGGCTGTCTGCATAATGAGAGTTTCATCTCCAAAGACTTCCAATACACTGCAGGCCAGTAATAGTTGAGGAGTAATAAATCCTTTCTAACTTTTTCTTCTTATTTATATCATAAAGATACTTAAAACATTAAAATGATCATAAAGATGAAATAAAAATAAGCCTATAATCCCAACACCCTAAACCAACAAATGTTTTCATTTCTTTTCCTTCTAGTCAGTCCTATTCATCCATCTCTTTACATAGCTATATTCAGGAGGCACAAAGAAATAGAATTCTAAATAGAAGACAATTGACTGCCTAATTTGCATGTTTTTGTTTGTTTGTTTGTTTGTTTGCAGTTTTTGGTCGGGCTGGGTTTGAACCCACACATGGGGCCGGTGCCTTACTCCTTTGAGCCACAGATGCCGCCCTAATTCACATGTTTTTTACCCTTCCCAATGCAATAACATTTTGTGTAATCTCTTAAGACTGATTTTTGTTTTCCACAATATAAGTGCCATCAATGTAAAGCTTCTATATTATTTATATAGTACAGATACTATCATAAGGAAATACCAGTGTACCCTTCACCATAATTTCCACTCCTGAGCCCAGTTCTAGAAGAAACTGTCTCTACTGAAGGGAACTTGGCTTTCATCATAAGGAGGAAGAAAAGGAAAGGTATATGCTAAATCTTTAATTACTGTGGAGAACCTCTGTAGAATGAGGCAAACTCTGTCACCATATCATGACCCATCAAGACACCATTAACAAAACCTTAAAACATGGAATTTTCCATCTCATTCTTGAATTTATCTTACAATCATTTTGTTCCATTTAAATCATCCATTTGTTTTTATTTTATCACGTTCTTCCCATTTATATAGTCTGAGTTGAACACTTTCTATAGCAGGGTAGACTCTATATACACATAAGGATTTTTTCATTATCCATACCATCCAAAAGGCACTAGGAAGTCTCACTAGAGTTGATAGACAATCTAGATGGATATTTAATCCATTCAGCTTACTTAAGATCTAAGTAAGTCTTACAATTGGTACTCAGAGCTACTTTCTTAATGAGATTAAAAAAAATACCCAAACACTTTGCGATGTTACTAAATTTCAGAGTAATGACTTTTTGCCTATTTGCTATTTTAATAGCTAATATATTACTAGATTTTCAAGCTATAATATTTTAAAATTTTGTTTTCATTTTCTCAACCACTACCACATGTACACATAATTTATACTCTTACATTTTTTAAAGGGTTTATTATTTTATGTGCCATAGTTATTGACCTGAATCAAATTTTTCTTACCTGATTCAACAGACTATAGTGGGAATAAAATGTGACTATTTATGAATGTTAAGCCACTGCTATAATTCATATGAAATCCACCAAGCCTACTATATTATGCATAATATTATATATTTTTTCAAAGAGTCTGATAATACCTGCCTCAAATATAAACATTCTCTGGAAATTTGTCAAAATAAAGGAATTGGCCTTAAATAATATTTTCTGATATAAATGTAGACACTTTAGACACTTGCTAGCACATTTCTTTTCAATTCTAATACTGTCTCAATATGCAAGAAACGTTCAATAGTTCAATAGTTGTTTTTGTGAGTTGTGTCTTCATCAAAGTGAAAAACATTATACACACCTGGAATGCTGCTCAAACTATTCCTAAGGGAGAAATTTTGGTGACAAATGAAAGGGGTACATTTTTAAGCTGAAAAAGTTGCTTGCTGCTGATAAAGAATTTATATTAGAACGTTCCATTGGAACAGAAGCAAGTAACATGAAAAGAAAACTAACATTCACCAAAAAACAGCTACCATGGTGCAAAACAAAGATTGCAAAGCCAAAACTCAATGATAATCAAACTTCTCTACAAAGAATGAGGCACACATACTGCCTATAGTTCTAACTAGTTAATGCTGTGTAAAAAACTACCCTCAAATTTGATGACTTAAGTAGCAATCAGTATGTACCATCTCTCATGGTTTCTGTGGGTCAGGAATTTTAGAGCATCATAGTCAGGAGGTCCTGGCTCTAGATCTTGGATGAAGTCACATCATGGTTGAGAGAGTAGGATCATCCTGAAGACTCCTTTATGTCCATATCTGGAACCTGAGCTGAGAAAACTTGAACAATTGGAGATATCCCTCTCTGGCTCTTTAAGATATTCCCATATGCCCTCTTCAGCATGTTGGCTTCAAGGTGGCCAGACTTCTCACATATTAGCTTGAGGTTCCCAAGACATACATCTGAAGAGAGAGAAGAAATAAAGTAAAGCCAAAGTTCCTCTAAGATCCTCGCCTTGTAACTCACTTCTGCCACGTTGGTCAAGGTATTTACAAAGTTCTACTCAGATTCAAGTGGAAGAAAGACATCCTCCATCTCTTGATTACAAAAACATCAATGTCACACTGTAAAAAGAGCATATAGAATAGGCTATGTTATGATGTTGTCACAGCTTTAAAGAATCCAAACTTCCATACTTAGCCACATGGATCACTTACAGTTAGAAAAATAATTTGCATTATTATCTACAAGGGAAGAATAACAATCAAATTTCAATGTTTGCTTCAGGTTGACGAATTTAATTGAGAAGAACAACCATTTGTTAACATTCCATGACTTGATTGCAGGCTCGATCTTAAAAAATATTAACTTGGCTTAGTATAGTATATTAATAGTATAAATAGTAAACTGTAAGATATAAACATCAATTATAAATGAAACACTTCAGTACTTTATCTGATGCACCAGTGACTTTAACAGAGGCACAGTGCTTCCCTTTGAATAATTAGCCCTGGTGATATCTGTGCAGAGATGATTGCTGTTTTTTTCTGGAGATATGGGTTTCATTTTGGAATTTTGCTAAAATATCCCTTAAGCAGAAATGAAAATATTTCTTTTCTTTTCTTTTTTGTTTTTTTTTTTTTTGAGACAAATTCTTAATCTGTTGCCTGGACTAATGGCATTAGTCTACCTTACAGTAATCTTAAACTCCAGGGTTTAAGCTATCCTCCTGTCTCATCTACCTGAGTAGCTGGGACTATAGATGGCCACAACAACACCTGGATAATTTTTCTAGTTTTTTTTTTCTTTTTCTTCTAACAAAGATGAGATCTCACTTTGCTCAGGCTCAAGGTATCCTCCCACCTTGGCCTCTTAGAGGCTAGGATTATAGGTATGAATTATCATACTTGGCCAAATTTCAAAACTGAATTGATTCAGGAGATACCCAAATTCTTTCATTTGAGAAATATTTTACTTGGTATCTATAATGAGCTAAATGCCATACCAGGCACTAGAAGCACAGCAATAAGCATAGTGAGACAAAAATCTTTGCCAACACAATTCATATATATTCTAAAACTCAGCCAGTTCTGTTAGCTGTTCTGGCCATAGGACAGCAAAGATATTCTTTGGATCAGCTATGAGAAAAGACAACTTAGGATGGAGCCAGGAGAAACGGCTACATTTTCTGCAGATTAGTTTGAGAAGTAGCCTACCAAGGAAATTGAAAAGGGGTTTTCTGGAAATAAGAAAACACAAGGAAGGGTAGGTATCTAGAAAGTCAGGACAAAAGTATATTTCCAGAAGAAGAGGGGGTTAGTTATATCAAGTAAACTAAGGACTGAAGACTATGACAAAAATAGCCTGGAAAACTCTACTTTAGGATAATACAAAATAACTTCTGCTGCCTCAGTCTTTAAATGTGGGCAGGGATAGGGCTATTCTCTCAACATAACTGGGAGTCCTGTTACACAAATGCTATGAAACTTTAAATCTTGTTCTCTGTGGATAAGATGCTCTAGGGTAGTAGGTCTTGACTACAGTTTAACCCTGTGACAGAGTGACACAGTGTGGTGTGAGGCATTCCTTGAGCTGGTCAGAGGGAGAAGGGGAATGTGCTAGGACCCATATACCATCTGGTAATTCTGGATTACTCTTGGAAGCATTTTACACATGGACATGTTCTGGAAAGAATTTCAGAACCTCTATTCTGTAGCACATGGCAAGGAGGTAGAGTGGGTAGAACACACCAGAACAACTATATAAATTATTTAAGTAAATGAAAGAGGATTCATGGCCTTGCCTGGTAAACCAAGAGTTAGTGAGTAAAGAAGCAGAAATAATCACTAAGAATGTGGCTCTAAGCTCTGACCACTCCCAGCTTTCTGGCTATGTGACTTCAGGTAATTATGATCAACCACTCTGCATCTCAGTCTCACCATCTACAGAGTAGAGGTAATAATCTCTCTCTCGTCAAAGATTCACTATGATAGTGGGTATAAAGCTCTTTAGCATCATGTTCAACAGCTAAGAAACCATCAGTAAGGCTTGCTGTTGCTATTGTGGTTATTCATTGACTCTTCAGTAACACAATATAAAATATTCTAACTTGAATCCTCAACCTTCCCAGGACACTAATATTTCTGTGACCTGGCTAACAACACGTAGCTTCTCTGGACCTGGTTTCCTTAACTATAAAATTAAGAAAATTCATCTAGATCAATGGATGTTAAACCCTGTTCTGAGAAATCTTAGACATTGCAAGGAGCTGAAATGCTGGCCAACCAAGATGGCAGAGCTGAGAGCACATCTCTCTCTTCATCTAAGCAGCTGACTTCCGTTTCATACACCAGGATTTGGCATACCATCATGTTTGACCAAAGACAATGTCACTAAAAATAAAACAGAGTAAGTTTAAAAGCCAGTGGTTGGATTAATGTCTCATTCCTCAAACTTCCACAAGCCTAGGTGACTGGGTGACAGTCCCTGGAGAATGTAGATAATCAAAACAGCAGTTAATGAGGGTGCAAACTGGTTGATTATTAATCATCAATGTGTAAAAGTGAGGTACCCTGGTAAATACCTCACTTTCAATGTCTTATTTTCTAAACTTCTTATTATAAGGAATATTTTAGTAAATCCAAAAGGAAAAGATAATCCAAATAAATGTTTGCATAATTAATTCAATTAATTACTTCTTAAAACAAGGAAATTATAGTGGACGAAGGCATCTCAGGGAGTGCCATCTGATGGAAGATCTTAGAACCAAATATAGTGAGTTAAAAACATTAGCTCTGCCACTTCTGAGTGGTTTTAACTTTAGAAAAGTAACTAATCTTCCAGAGTGGAAGTTTCCTCATCTGTGAAGTGGAAAAGATTATAGGAGTTCACAAATTTGCACTGAAGAATCACTGCTCCAAACATTCTTTAATTTACACATTAAGTATTTATGAAGAACTAAATATATGCCAGGCATAGTGCAGTATGGAAAGTCTAATGGTGAACAACAATGCCTACAGCAATACAGCAATCATCAAACAAATGTGTATCTGCAAACATCAGTAGTCTATAAGATGTCACATGGAAACATCTGCCAAATTTAGCATCTGAAAAATTGGAGACATTTAGTAACTGCTAAATTTCTTTCTTGACCTTCCTTTCTTCATAGCGCAATTAAATTCTATTTAGTGGAAATGAAATAGAGTCAGAATTCATTTCTTTATGAATTTCCCCTGCCCTCCTCTTACTTACCCTTTCTCCCAAGCCTGTTCCTGGTTCTCTTATGCTTCAAAATCTGTGAAACTGGTTCAGAAGGCCAGAGAGAAGAACTGGGAAAACCAAATCTGTGCTATAAAGATTTAGGATTTGGGGAGAAAGCAAAGGGGAAGAAGAGCTGGGCCAGGAAAGAACCAGAGTTGGCATCTGAATGGTACTGTACAGCTCCTGGGCACCAAAATGTCAGGGAAATATTGCTGAGGGCAATGAACTGGCGCATGTGACTCTGACTAGATTTCCTTTTAATTAATATTGAGCAGCTGAGCTGTACTCCCTGAATGCAACTCTGGATATGGTAAACCATCAGAGGGCCTCAGAATGTAATAGGAACTCACCATAGCAAGCTGTTGTCTCTCCTAAAAGTTAGAAATGGGGTGTTATAAAGGAGAAAAACCAGTAGAGTCAGATATGTATCCAAAACACATCTCTGAAAACTTTTTCTAAATTAAAAAAAACAAAAACTAGTGATGCATTTAAAATTAAGTCATAAAACAAGAAGTACCTATACATGGAGTATATTCACCCTTCTCCTCCAAATCTTCAGCCATCTATCCTACCAGCAACCTATACTCTGACCCTTGACATAACCCTATGAAAATGGAAATCTACCTGCCATCTACATTCTTCCCCAGAATATGGGGGAAGTCCTCCCCAATGTGTCCAGGGGACATTTGCTGCCTTGGTGATGACCTCTGAGGAAGCGAGAAAAACCAGCTCAGAAGTCTGATCTTCCTTTTATTCTGACTTTTAAGTGTTCCTATTGGGCCAATGACTTCTTTCAAACACTAATAATTTACACTTCAGGAAAATGTTGAAGTATAGCAATGCCCTGAATAGTAATTACTGCCAGGGTGATGGAATCAAGCCTTTCCAAAGAAAAACCTCTAAGTTAATTAGCCACAGACCTATTACCTTTAGGCCATTGGAGAAAGCAAGGAGCACAGAAGCCACTGGATTAAGACTTGCCTCCCTCCTATTTCTTTATTAATTGTGGCATACCAATTACGAGACCCCACTTCTGTCAACCCAGGTAAGACTGGAGTCAGAAGGGAGAAGAAAGGTTCACACAGCTGTTGTGGGGCAGAAGGTACCACTGAGAACCACTCAGCTCAGGACACCCACAACAGAAAGTTGGATTTCCACTGTCTTCTGTCATTACCTGAAATGGCCTGAGTGTATCTTTCCAGGACACATTTGCTCTGGAATGAAGGTTGAGACAAGGACAGGTTAGTAAGTAAGATGTATTCATTCCTAAGCAAAAATCCATTCAAAGCTATATTTCTAGAAATGCATCTCTTATCCTGCCTAATTCTTACTCCCATTTCTTTCTTTCTTTTTTTGTTTTCTTCATCAGGCCCAGGTGAGGTTTGAACTTGCCAATCCTGGTTTGTCGGCCAGCAGTCTAACTACAGTGCCCAGCTTATTCTCATTTCTGGCAAGTATTTTGTTTAGCTTTTTGGAATAAATTAATGTCTCAAAGGAGCATATGATAAAACTAATCCTCCCTGTTCACATACTTCTGCAATCGTGGCTGCCTTTCTTTCTTTTTTTTTTTTTTTTCATTGTATCAAAACATTTATATTCTAGTTCTAGAAAAGTTCACTTGTACCCTTGTTAGACAGATATATAGGTGATCTTTCCGGTCACCCTCCCACCACTGCCCTGTTTCTATATGACACAAGAAGACAATTCGGATGTCACCTGCTCTGTTCTAACACCTCTGACTTGGGAGTAAGTTAGATATAGGCCCCTATGTTTGCTCTGCATCAAAAACAGAGGATCTAGAAGGGGATCGGGCAAATGACAATTATTATTTACCACATTCTAACAGCCTGTTCCTATGTTAAGGTGAAATTTTACTTATAATCATAATAATAATGTATATGCTAAATGAAAGTTATTATTACTGTTCTTCTGGCCTTGCAAGGTGACTCACTACTGCAGGGAGGGCACCAGGCCCTTTGTGAAGGATCCAACCCATGACCCAGACACCTCCCACTAGGCCTCACCTCCAACATGAGGGATCAAATTTCGCATGAGAGTTGGAGGTGACACACATTCAAACCATACCAACTTCCTTATAAAATTCAGTTTTAATAGAAAACCCTGCTGAGTCAGGCTGGCAAGGACTCTGCATTCTTGAAGCATGATTATTTTCAACATCTAATCAGGTTCTTCGTCTTCTACCATTCCCCAGGTGGTAACTGCTATATACCTGGCCTGTCCTCGGCAAGAATCTTGTTAGATTGGTTTAGTCAGCATCCCCCGTACGCTGGTGTTTTCTCTTAGTAATTGTCCATCCCCTAACCGACCCCCACTCTCTTTGGCTATAAATTCCCGCTTTGCCCATGCTGTGCAGTGATCCATATACCTATTATGATGGTCCTAAATAAAGTCTTCCTTACTGTGCTTTAACAAGTACCACTGAATAAAGCTTTCTTTAAGAGTTATGGTGCAGTGTTTCAGATAAGGTCAGATTCATCATTGGACACATGGGTCCACCCAGGATCCTAAGTGTGCCCCTTCAAAGCCTTTGTCTTCATTCCTGACCGATTGATCAGGGATCCACAGGTGAATCAGACTCCTGTAGCGCTGCTCTGGACAAATGTCTGCCAATCTGGTAAGGACACATTTTATTCTGAAGGTGTGAGTATACTCTTCGAAGCTGGGTTGGACTGGCACGCATCTTTTGAAAGATACCTCCTTGGAAAAAAGGTCTTCATCCTGGCTCCTTATTCTGAGTGGACATTGTTCTCTGACCCTCTGGCCTGGAAATCTCTTCTTCGTGGCTCCCTTTTCCTAAATGGGGATAATTTCCTCATCCTTTGGGCTGGCAGTCCTTCCTTCAGGTTCTCTATGAGGTCCCTCCCTCTTCTGTTTGCTCTCTGTTGGATCTGCCTTCTCCCGTGGAAACTAATCTGCAACCTAAAATCCTTCTTCTGAAATCTTCACTGCCCACGTGCTATTGCCAACTCTGTCCACCTCTGCCAGACCCTTTCCCTTCCCACTCCGGTTCCATGAGCTTTAAGTCCCCAACCCTCCATTGGAGACTCTTGGGGGACTCAGAAGCTGCTCAAAAAGTAACTGGGGTGGCTCGGTGCCTGTGGCTCAATCGGCTAAGGCGCCAGCCACGTACACCTAAGGTGGCGGGTTCGAATCCCCAGCCCGGGCCCACCAAACAACAATGATGGCTGCAACCAAAAAATGGCCGGGCGTCGTGGCGGGCGCCTGTGGTCCCAGCCACTTGGGAGGCGGAGGCAGGAGACTTGCTTGAACCCAGGAGTTGGAGGTTGCTATGAGCTGTGATGCCATGGCACTCTACCCAGGGGGATAGCTTGAGGCTCCATCTCAAAAAAAAAAAAAAAAAAGTAACTGGGGCAAAAAGAGAAAAGAAATAAGAGTTTGTATTGCTCAGTTTTACTGGCTCATGAATGAAACATTTTTGAAAATGTCATAAGATCTGCTTGTTCTATCTGTATGTTTATTACATATCTATGTGGATATGTATATATATTATATATGTTATGTGTACGTGATATTTACATCAGAATAATGTCACCAAAATATAAAAAAGGTCTCTGTTTAAGGAGCTTTTAAAAAAGTGATTATATCAAATATTATCCCAGAAAAGTAGAAACTAAACCAATTGCCTTCTAGATCATATAACTTGAGTAAATCTTTGGTAACTACACTAGGGTTAAAACTATTGATAAAAATAGGAGTGTCTTCAAAATTGTCAATGTTAAGTACAACACAGACATGCATTTCGGCCTGGGTTTGCTGGTCAGACATGTTTGTGTTGTCTCCACTAAATGTTTAAAACCACAAAACTGTAAATCCAACTTAAGAACAAATTGCTCATTAAATAAATTGCCTGATGCATGTTAGTTTGGGAAGCAAGAGAGAAAGAGAGAAAAAGAAATAGAGCACGAGGAGAGAAACTTTTTTAACTTTTTAGTTTATTGCTTTTTTAATACTTTTGATATTTGCCTGAGTTGTCAATAGGAAAAATACTTTAAAATAGCAGTTAACGTTGTTGATTGTTTCATAGAATTTTTCCTGAGCAATTTAAAAACAGTTGGTGAGAATGAATGAATTAGGTGAATGTAAGTGGAATAAAATTCTTATGTAAACTTTCAAAAATAATGATGCTTCAAATTGTGTCTCTTTGAAAATGGTTTTAAAAATATTTCTGATAACTTGTAACTTTGAGTTGTGTTGAGTTAAATAGAATAATAGACATTCATTAAAAATCTAGATCTAACCATAAGAAAGGAATCGTTAGTTTGTATAATCAAAGCTGGCTAAGATTGAGTGGCTTTATTTATATGGTTTCATTATAAATTATTTTTTGTACTACACTAATACAAAAATACAATTTAGTCTTCTCTATTAAAATGACAAAGTCTTCTTAGAGTATTGATCTTAGAATGTAAAGGTTTGGGGTTTTTTTTAAGTAATTGACCCAGAAGACAATGGTTTTCTGTTTTATTAAGATAATTTGTTGTGCTTAATGTTGTTTTTATTAGGTCCTTGATCACTTAATAAAACTGAATAAACTCAATATTAAAAGAGCCAAGTGCTTTATCAACTGTGCAATCTTCTGTATTTGTCTTTAAAATCTCTTATTGTCGTTCCAATTAAATAGATAACCAATATCAGATTTAACTAAATGTCTTAAACCTATTGCCTTTTTTTTAACAAACTTCCTAAAATCAAATTTTTTTGATTAAGTCATGTACACATATATCAAGAATACATTTATGCATATGTGGGGTGCAATGTGTTGATTTTTTTATACAATCTGATGTGCTTAAATCAAACCAACTAATATAGCTTTTGCCTCATTTATTTGATTATTGTGTTAAGACATTTATGTTCTACACTTGACAGATTTGACTCGTACTCTTAGGTACGAGGTGTGATCCCACCTTTTAACCTCTCTCTATCAAACCTCCCCTCTCCCCTCCCTTCCCACTCCATTTCTCTCCTTCTGGGCTATAGTTGTGTTCTATCTTTCATAAGAAAGTGTGAGTAAATATAAGTTGGTTTCATAGAAGTACTGAGTACATTGGATACTTTTTCCTCCATTCTTGAGATACTTTACTCAGCCTTAAAAAAAAAAAAGATGGGGACTTTACCTCTTTATGTTTACACGGAGGGACCCGCAACATATTCTTCTAAAATCAAATTCTAAATTAAATCTTTTTGACCTCAAATTAACCTTGGGATTTTCCAGTTGGAGCACTGGAAAGATCAAAGGCTATGTCTCTCAACTTAGAAAAGATATATACTAAACTAGTCTTGTTTTATATGTTAAAAGACATGAAAATCATTGCCAAAAAGGTGATGCTAAACCTTCTTAAATTATATTTGTGGGTGTGTTATTGGTACGAGTGTTCCACAAATTGTGTGAGTTTCCTAGAAATCTATCAGTGATGATTTGGGTTCATATGTTAAAATTTTGTATGCCACAGAAATAACCAAATTTTCTCACCAGTTTCTGGTTATAATGAACTTCCATCAGATTTTTAGCAATTGTGATTCTTTGTCATCTATAGACAACTATTGTTTAGATTCTTCTCCAAAAGCATTTGAAATCGGTTACAGTGCAAACTGGCTTTTTCTTCAAGGAGATTCATGGAAACTATTCTGACAACTACACTTGAACAGGCTTCTGATAATTTCAATATTTTACTGTTGGACTGGGTAAGAGTTTGCAGAGCTCCGCTGTAGGAACTGACAGCTTCATGAAACTCCTGACTCTACATCAAACAGAAAAAGAATTAAATTACATGAGATTAAATGAGCTAATGAGGATAATTTTTAATGACTTTGTTTGAAAAATTTCTGATGCTTTACATGTTTTATTTTTCAGATTTAAGTAAACCTTTTCCTTTTATCTATAGCTTACAGCAATTCAGCAAAATTATCTTTGTGAACCAAAATTGAAACATTTTTTTCCTCCCTCCCTGATCCCTTCATAATTCAGAACTATTTATGACTATGCTTACATTTGTGGCAATGTAGTTATTTGCATAAGTTCAATAAGAATCTGTCCTCCTTGAAACAGGACACAATTGGAAACAGCAGTCATGTTACCAAGGTTTTGACTGGAGTGCCATATTTTTAGATACAACTAAACAATTTTAAGGAACTAAAGTTAATTTTGTGGACGCAACAAAGACACACAGTGACAAAATCACCCTGAGTGTTCCAGCCTTACAGGTAAGTAAGGAAGATCACTTTCGAGCAGGCCCAGAAACACCAGGATATTTTGGAGAATTGAGCAAAGGGAAACTTACGCAGATCTATAGTGTTACAGATGCATCTGTAACAGGGCAAGTCCTCGGTTTGGCTTCCCAAATCTCAAGGAACTTTTAAAAGTACGATCTGAGAATCCTTATCAAAAGTTCCAGCAAAGCAAACTTTAAAAAGAACCTATATGGTCCATCACTATTCTCATTTCTCTTATATAAATAATCAGGCAAAGCTTCATGAGGCGGGCAGAGCCTGTGGCTCAAAGGAGTAGGGCACTGGCCCTGTATACTGGAGGTGGTGGCCCAGGCCAAAAACTGCAAAAAAAAAAAAAAAAATTTAATGAGGTTAAACTTAATTTGCAAACAAATCAGTCTTACTTTGATTCTCTTTGATAGATACGGGTGTCACTATAGACAGAAAAACTGTATTTCAGAAGAAGATTATATATAGTTCACCCAATACACTAGCCCTGTTCATTTTCTTTGAAATTTTATTATCTCCCTGCACTCTGAACCGGACCCTAAATTGTTCTGGTGTCCTCCAATATCTGGCTATGACTCTTCAAACTAATCTTTCTAATATTCTTTCACCCTTCTGACTTGGAATCACTAAAATGAAAACTGCTCTTTTCCTAAGCCTGGTAAGCTAAAGCTGGACGACTTGATATAAACTTCAGAGAAATCACCACGACCGCTCATGTGTGCACAGCCCTTATGACATTCAGACTGCAAACTGGGAAAAGCTGTCGGATTGCCACTGCCTGTCCTCACTCTCACTGAAGGTGCTCCAAGCCCTGCGTCTAGAAATTGGGACTGGTTGCCCTCTCGACTCAGAAACTGACCAACTGTCAATCTTTGTTTTTCTTTTATTTTCCTAGAACTTAAACTCCCTCCGTTGAAGCCCTGACGGCTTACTTTACTCAGATGGCTTAATGAACAAAAAGTGAACAGATGAGAAAATGGACTTATGGTGTTCAAAGGAAGAGAAAATGCCTTTTCTTTCCTTGAATAAGAGGAGGGATTGGCAAAGATTCTTTCCTTGGCCAAACGTGAACCAGGCTTCTGAATCACTTCCTAGGCCCCTCTGTGTACGTCCTTGGAAGATGCACTTTTAGCAAAGAACATACTGGGTGAGTTGAGCAAGAATTCCCATCTCAAATCTGATTATCCTCCATATCTGATCAGGCTTCTCCTTCTCTATCATTCCTCAAGCGATGTTTGATCCCCTGGCCCGTCTTTAGCAAGACTTGTGTTAGATCAATGAAGCCAAAATTCCCCTTCCCCTGGTTTTAGACCATTTTATGCTGCTATAACAGAATATAACACCCTGAGTAATTTATAAACAATTGGCATTTATTTGGCTCACGCTTCTGCAAGCTGGGAGGTCAGAGAGCATGGGACCGATATCTCGCAAAGAGCCTCCCGTGGAGGAAGGTAGAATAGAGTGCACAAGATGGGAAGAGAAAACGGGAGCCAAACTTATCCTTCTCTCAGGCGTTCACTCCCATGACAATGGCGTTAACCCATTCCTGAAGTCAGAGCTCTTATTACCTAATCTCTGCATACCATCACAATGGCAATTAAACTCAACACAAGTCTTAGAGAGGACATTTAAACCACAGCACCCTTGAGGCTTCCTCTTAGTAATTTCCAGCCACTGATCCCTTCACTGCTCCTTGGCTATAAATTCCCTTGTCCATGATGTTTTCAGAGTTGAGCCCAATATCTGTCCCAGCGCTGCTGACCTCACTGCAGTGGTTCCTGTACCTATGGTGCTGGTCCTGGATAAAGTCTTCCTTACCACTTTTACCAAGATTGAAGAATTTTTTCTTTAACACCAGGAATAAAAGAAAAATATAGACATCCTGGTGTCAAAAATCTTTGACACTAATGTGTAAATGACTGCTCCCAAAGTCTTCGAGAATTAAGAAGAGGACAACTCAAAGAGATGACAAGACTTCAAAGGGGCTGTTAGAGGACTCAAAAAATAACCCTGCGAGCATCGCAGCATTGCCCAGGTAACTCTGAGAACAGGGATCTACTGACCCCCTCAAGGCTCTGCAGCAGCTTAACTAGATCTGGAACCATACCCCTCCCACTGCCAGGCCTGCCTCTCACATCCCACCCTGGCACATGGACCAGTCTTCCCAGCGTGGAGTTTCTGGAGGGCAAATCTCCAAGCTAACAAGCAACACTCCACACAGAAGGCTTGATATTGTACAATGATCAAATTGGCTTTCCTGGAGCACCCGGAGATTAATGAAGTCTCCCACCACCTGCCTATCACCCCCTGCCTGAGAAAAGGCCGGTTTGATTGTTCACTTCAGGGGATGAAGATGAGAGAGATGTAACATCACACCGAGCTAAAACACTCTCCATAAATCATCTCTAGACGTGATTCAGGAGGGTTGCACACAGTTTCTCCATCTGAGCAGATGAGATCAGGCTAAATATTTCTGCACACAGGAGGTCTACTCACTGGACTGCTCCCAAGTCTCTGGCCTGAAGATTTTCAAGTGCGGTTTTCCCCTGGGAGTAACACTGCCTAGCGTGGTAGGCCTGCTTGTGTTTTGCCTCCAAAAAAGCATAAAACAATCCTTACAAAGGGCTCTGCTCTGATGGCAGAGCCAGAACCTGTAGATTTTTCTTTGTGCCCGTTCACAATTGTTACAGTTTATGCATTGAAGAGTGTTTTTCTTTTAATTGATACCAAGGGGCAGCCTGCTCCTTTAAAGTGATTCAGGATTAGCACTGCTCATTAAAGGAGAGAATGGAAGGTGGGGCTGAGATGTAGTTAATTATGTCAGGCTTCAGAAAGAGGGTAGGTAGAGCCTTTTCATCCGAGACCTTTGCAGATTGCTAAATTAAAAGAACATCTTGCGCTAATAAACAGGTTGGTGCCAGGCAATGGAGTACAGCTATTGAGAGTTCAAGGCCTGTGCTGCTGGGGAGATTTGTACTGTCATTCATGAACTTTGTGAGGAGTGGTGGGAGAGAGGGGAACATTGACTTCCTCTCCACCTCTGTACAGACACACATACTTTAAAGTCATGGCAATATGGATGAACTTGGAACTTGGAAGACATGATGATGAGTAAAGTAAGCCAGTGACAGAAGGACAAATTGTGTATTATCACACTTACATGAGGGACCTAAAAGAGCTAAACTCATGGAAACAGAAGGAAACAGTGGTTGCCAGAGGCTGGGGGTGAGGAAGAAAGAAATCGGGAATTACTGTTCAGAGGTATAAATTTTCCTTATGGCAAAATGAGTACATTGTAGAGCAGTGATTTTCAACTGTTGGGCTACAAAAAAATTTTAAAGATCATTAATTAAATTATTTTTGAAGGCAAAATATATTGAATATATATCAAATATATTCAATATATTTGAAATTATGTTTCAATAATCAAAAATATATTCTTGATATTGTACAAAGCAAAATATATTCTTTTTTTCCACTCTTTTTTTAATCGACGTAATTTAAGTGTGCAGTGGAAGTTTAACTATAGGTTCACGCACGTGCCGTGAGATTAAAAAAAGGTTGAAAAACACTGTTCTAAAGATTTGTTGGGGGAGGGAGGAAGATGGGTGGAGGGAGAGTAATTGGTGGGACCACACCTATGGTGCATCTTACAAGGGTACATGTAAAATTTACTAGGTGTAGAGTGTGAATGTCTTAACACAATAACTGAGAAAATGCCATGAAGGCTGCGTTAACCAGTTTGATGAAAATATTTCAAATTGTATATAAAACTGGCACATCATACCCCATGATTGCATTAATGTACACAGCTATGATTTAATCTTTTAAAAAAAATTAGTTATACAACATCATGCTTACAATTAACAATGCTGTATAGGACACTTAAAAATTTGTTATGAGGTTAGATTTCATGTTAAATGTTCTGCTATAATAAATAAATGATATCCTGGTATTAAAAAAGGAAGGGGTCAGCTGGGCACACTGGCTCACACCTATACTCCTAGGAATCCAAAGTGGGAGGATTTCTTGAGGCCAGGAGTTCCAGACCAGCCTGAGCAAGAACAAGACCTGGTCTCTACAAAAAAATAAAAGAATTAGTCAGATATGGTCACAGGTACCTATAGTCCTGGCTACTTGGGAGTCTCAGGCAGGAAGATCACTTGATCACAGGAGTTTGAGATTACTATGATCTAGGGTGATGTCATGTCATTTTCGCCTGGGCAACAGAGGGAGACTCTGTCTCAGAAAAAAAAGAGAGAAAGAAAGGTCAGCAAACTATGGCCCACAGGTAAATCTAACCTACTACCTGGTTTTACATTTTTTGATGGTTGGGGAGAAAATTAAGAGAATATAGAATATTTCATGACACATGAAAATTATGTGAAATTCCAACTTCAGTGCTATAAATGAGGTTTTATTGGGACATGTATTATTTGCCCGTTGTCTATGATTGTACAGCAGTACGGTGGAGAGCAGCAAAGGAGACTGTTCATCCCAGAACACCTAAAATATTTACTATCTGGCCGTATACAAAAAATATTTGTTGACTCTACTTGGTAACCCCATGTGGTAACAGACAACCGTAGCTGAGTTATAGAAACTCAGGTTAGAAGAGCTGGATTTGAAGCCTACCTCCAACTTCGGGGAAAAAAAATATTATACACCTCTCTGATCATAGGTATTGCCATTTGTAAAATGGAAATAAGCAATATATATTCCACGGATGTTGTTTTGAAATTTAAATAAAAAATACATGGGAAGAAAAAACTTGGCACAATGCTTTATAAAAAGTAGATGTTTAATAAATAATAACAGAATGGATACAAGAATAAATTCACATATAATTTTATCCTACACATCTTTAAAGATCTCATTTTGGTTCCATCCCTTCTAGAAAATTTCAACTTCCCAGCCAACCTTGCCCAAAATGACTTCCGCTTCCTCCAAATACCTGCAGTATTTGCTAAACTTCTCTCTCTTTTCTGCCTCATCAAGACTCCTCCATATTAGTTTCCATGGGTATCTACCTCATCTTTCCCTATTGTTAGGTCAGAAGACATAATCATTGTTGTCCAAGACCTAGTTGGGAAGATGTGCATATGCCATAAGGTGTACCACAGACCGACCTTCATGTCCCAGGAATTCACACAGGACCGAGGGCCTCATTGATAAGGTGACCAGATTTTAACATTGGTAAAGCTGGACACCATTGATGGGGGGCGGGGGGGCGGGGCCTTACAACAATGCAAACTTTGATAAGCAGTTCTCAGTAATCACTTCTCAACAATTATTTGTTATTATTACAGTTTAACATTATAGAATTAACAAAGATAATATAAAACTCATATCCTGGCAAAACAACCACATGGCAGCTGAAAACCGTATATTCCCTTCCTGTTCTCCCACCTGTTCCCTAGCTTGTCATACTTCTTTCCAAAAATCGAGACTTTTTTAAAATGCCGCGGATGCAGGACAAATTTTTTTTGTTAAAAATTGGGACTGTCCCGCCAAAAGCAAGATGTCTGGTCACCTTACTCATGGAAGGCTTCACAGAGGGTCTACAGCTGATCTTGAAATTTCTGAGTATTGAGTCTGCAAAATCTCCACCAGATAGAGAAGAGTAACACTGACGGGGCAATCTACACTGAGATGATAATACCCGAGCCATGGTACGGAGGCTTGCTTCAGGAATGGAACGATTAGATTGGGGTGAAAGATGAGGACTGGAGTCAAATGAGTTTGGATAATTGGGGGCTGCGAATGAAAGAATGCCAAGCTCAAACTAGATAAAACCTAAGAAAAATGTATTATCTCATATGCCTAAAAGTCCAGAAGTAGGACTGGAGGCACAGTAGAACTTAGGTTCCACTTCTCTGCAATGCCCTTGAATCTGCTCCTCTCTGGGTAGACTTGTTTCCAGATACTGCACCTCCCATGCCAACATGCTGTACTGATCACATCTGGTGAGACAAGGACTTGGTAGGGGGAGAATCCCTTCCTTATTCCTGGACCAACAACCCTTTTCTTCACTCTGATTGGGCCAACTAGGGGCACATGATACTTCTGACCAATAGCAACCTGATTTCCTGAACTAGTAGTACAATTGCTGTGCTTGGCTCAGACTAATCTTTATCCACCCCAGGCCCCAGCTTCCTCCAGTCACATAGGCTGCATGGAGAAAGCTGGATTCCTTTATAAAACTGGGGTGCTACTAGAAAGGAGGATGGAGGGGTAGATGCTGAGCAAGCAACTAACACTGTGCCCTACAGCTAATATGTAACTAACCAAAGGCTATTGGAGTTAGGTAGTGTTGAACTTCACAGTGAACTTCAAAATGTAGTATGGTATCTTGAAGAAGAAAAGGGGTCCCTGCGATCCTCCCTGCCATGACCCACTCATGTGTGGGTTCATAATAGCTGGAACAAACCTGGAAAAAGCTGAGCCAAAACACTTAGGAGAACAGGAGACAGAAATAAGTTGTTATAACTCACACTTCATTTTGACTGTCTGTGGGGCATAGACAAAAAACATAGCTAAAGGGCTTCACTCAACAACCTTGTTATTGGCTCAAAAGATAGCTTCAGTCTTTTAATTACTACTGCCCAGGAAAATAATTCCTCTCCTTGGCTTTCCTTTACTGCAACTTACCAAGAATAGCACACTCTCTATATTTTTTTAAGAAATGACAGAAATATACTTGGTGCTTGGGTTAAGTAATTAAGATTTGCTGCGGGAACACCAAGGAACCCCATAAAATGGCTGTGTGGCTTGGTAAATTAATTACTTAGTGTTTAATTACTAAAAATTACTATCAATTACTAAGTGTTACTGCAAATTACTTGCAGCATAGACACATTTGTTTGTGGCTATTAATGATTTCAATTACCCCTCATAGGTAATTGGTTTCTGCACGCACCCGGGCACCAACTGTAGAATAGGAGCTCAGCAATACATGCTATTCCTCTTGTTTCGGCTTCTTTGAGCTCAAGCTGAAAATGTTAACTAAACCCTGGAATCTGCTTGCCTCTAGGTTTCTGTGCGTCTTCCTTGCTTCCCTTGGGACTTGGAGGGCAGGAGAGGAAGCAGCAGGAGACGAACCACTGGTTAGTGTTTACTCAAAATCACACAACTAATATTACGATATGCATGAATATCAAATGAATTCTGCAAAGTGAAAGAAGCCAGTCATGAAAGACGGCAGATTGCTTGATCCCATTTATATAGAATATCTAGATACCCTTATCCCACTTCCCAGCTTCCTTCTATATTCTTAGGCAAACTGATAGAAGTGTTGCCAAGTACATTAGTGACTGCCGGAGGCTGATAAGAGGGGGAAGATCCTAGGAGTGAGGGGCAGGGGGTTGAAGAGTGACTGCTAATGAGTATAAGATTTATTTGGGGGTGACAATGATGTTCTTAAATTAGATTATGGTGATGCTTGTACAACTCTACAAATAATACTAAAAGCCATTGAATCATGCACTTTAATTGTGTGATCATTGTGGTATAAATTATGTGTCAATAACGCTGTTAAAACAAGTATATTTAATCATGCAATTAGATGGTGGAAGGACTGGATTAAGATTAAGAAGCTGATGCTCTGATTCCCCCTGTGCTACTCTTTCCACGGGACCCTTCTGCTTCAGCACATGCCAGGATTGCTGAGATGTGGAACATTCTAAGGAAGATGGCTATTAAGACTTGTTGTTGAAATCATGGTTTTATTTATGAAGGGCTCACTTCTAGCTATTTGTATATTATTAAGAGCGTATAAACTATGCTCATTAAAGTAGCATAAGAGGCAATAGTAAAATGTGCTTAATAACAGAAAACCGAATAAATAATGTCTTAGTGTGGATTCCCTCTGTAACACAGAATTTGTGTCAAGGGTTTGCCAGCAGGTAGTTTATCTGGGGTAGTGATCTTAAGGAATGAGATGGAGGAGATGGCAGAAGTACAAAAATGAAGAAAAAGTCAATCTCAGGGTATATTATTGAGTTGATTCAATATTTGTGAATAACTGGAACTTGGTCCCACTAGGGATCTCTGAAGAGTTGTGTATGCTGTGCTTCAGAATTGTCCAATATTTGGAGAGGGAAATATTCGTGCACTGGCTCCTTACCCACTGGCAAGAAATTTCCTGGGCCACTATGTAATTCCTTAGCTCTTCCAGATGCCCATTTGAACCAGGACAGCTGAGCAGGACTCCGTAGAATCCTCCAATGTAGAGGCAGAGAAACATAAGGGCAGAGAGACATAGCCACAACACCCAGGTGGCATGACATGATCAGGGTACTGGTGCATGCACCCTCCTGTCCATCAATTGCCCAAGCCAAAAGTAAGTCAGGAAAGTGTGAGATGGAGTGTCAAAGACGTCCTATATAAGACACATTATAATAGAAACAGTATCTCCAGCAACAGCTCAAACAAGAACAAAATTTAAGAAAAAATGAAATTAGTGGCATGGATAGGAACCATCAGTCTAGAATAGACTTTGCCTTCACTTATGTCTGAAAAACTACAGAGTTTCAAGAGAATTCCAAACTGACAGCACTTTGGAGGAATATCGTATAGGCCAAAGGTCCTGATGCACTTTTTTAAGTAACTCTATGAATATTTATACCCTTATCCCACTCTCCAGCTTCATTCCATATCCTTAGTTATCATCTCACCAGTCTTATTCCCTGGGAATTGTTTTCTGATAGGAGTCAACCCTACGCCAGTAAACATCTTCACTCCTCTGTGCACACGTCTTCCTCCTGCCCAACCCTGGATTTCCATTGATGCTATTGCCTCTTTCTAGAATATTGTCATCCACTTATTCTTCTCTCTTCTTAGACACAGCTGAATAATTCAAGCTAATATTTACTGAGGGCTTGTGGCATTTCCTGCCCTGTCGTAAGAGCTTTACTTGCCTTATGATAAAATGGTCAACATCCCTAATCACCAGCGAAATGCAAATAAAAGTCACAATGAGATACTGCCCCCACCCCGGTTAGAATGGCTATTATCAAAAAGACAAAAAATAAGTTGATGAGAATGTGGAGAAAGGGGAATGTGTGATGATGGGAAAGTAAATTAGTATAGCTTTTATGGAAAACAGTATATAGGTTCCTCAAAAAGGTGGAATGGAGGTTCTATTAGAAGAGAAATGTAGGTTCCTTAAAAACAGAGCTATCATATACACCCAAAGGAAATTAGTATGTTATTGAGATACTGGCACTTCATCTTTATTCCAGTGTTATTCCCAGGAGCCAAGATATAGAATCAACCTAAAGGCTCATCTACAGATGAATAAATAAAAAAAATATGAGATAGAGAGATATACAGTAGAACCTCTATAGTTGGCCACCTTTCTGTATTGACCACCTCAAGTTGACCTAATTTTCATAGACCAGACATGCACCTCATGAATACATCAGTACAGTAGGCCTAGTTCCTTATGTTGACCACCTCCATATGTTGGTCAGTCCCTTGGGTGGTCAACTTACAGAGGTTCTACTATATATGTACACACACAATGGAATGTAATTCAGCTATACAATAGAATAAGATCCTCGTAGTTTTGACAAGATGGATGGACCTGGAGGACATTACGGACAGTAAAATAAGACAAGCACAGAAAGATAAACACCACGTGATCTCACTCACACATGGAATCTAAAAAAGTTGATTTCTTGGAAGTAGAAAATAGAATATTGGTTCCCAGGGTCTGAGGCAGTAGGGATCAGCAGGGAGGGGGAATGGAAAGGTTGGTGAACACATGTATAAAGTTCTAGTTAGGAAGATTAAGTCCTGGAGTTATATTAAACAGTGTGGTGACTAGCAAATAACAAGGTAGTGTATATTTCCAGAAAGCTGGAAAGGAAGATTTTGAGTGTTATCTGTACAAAAAAAAAAATACTAAATATTTAAAGTGCTCGATATGGTAATTACCCTGATTTGATCATTATACAATGCCTACATGTACTGAAATAACACCCTGTACCCTGTAAGCTTGTTCAGTTATTATGTGTCAGTCACACGGCCTTAGAGATGTCAGGGGGAGAACACCTGAATGCTTGAACAAAGTTTAATGCAGGGGTTATTTTTATAAAGTTACAAAAGGTTTATAAAAGGAATTCATTAAGAAATAGTGAAATATGTCAAGGCAACCACTTGGAGCAAAGGAGGGAAGAGTTTCCAGGATCTGGAGAAAGCTTCAGGGTAGCCTCAGGCGAGCTATGGCCCTTCCTGGAGAGATCAGTCTCTGCCAATTTTTAGGCCAGGAGAAAACCAAAGGAATTAGTATCCCAGATCTCCAGCCTCCTGTTGGTTCCTCCCACTGGCTGGACCCAAGTAGAAGCTAGAGGGCAAAAGAGTACACTGATGCTATCCCTAGAGGTCAACCTCCCTGGTCTGAGAGCAAGGATGGAGAAGGATCTGGAAGGCAAATGGAGATGCAACATCAAGTTAAACTAAGACACAACCATGGTTCTGACTGTGGCTCTCCAGTGTTCTTCCTCAAAGGGTTCAGAGTTGCTTTATACTCAGGCAAAGGGGCCAGCTGTCCCCATCCTGCATCTAACTAAGAGAAGCCCAACCTAAAATAGGAGCAGGTGCAGGGCCTGTCAAGACCATCATCCCTGAGTGACACCATCGAATGCTCTCATCTCCCACACGGCCAGTCCAGTATGGCAATAGCGTCCAGGTTGCTTCTCCTAAAACAGACAAGCCTTTGAAGATTTTGCTCACTCTAATGATCCCAAATGGCTCTGGTGAACAGTCTTTTTTGAAAATGAGGCTTACAAAAAAAAAAAAAAAACCTGTATTGGCTATATATAACAGTTCTTAAATTCCTCTCTAATGAGCACAGAAGGGGACTTCAAGGTCTTAACTATACAGAACTCATTTTCAAGCCAAAAAGGCTTGCAAGAAATTCTTCCAAAATACATCTTGTAATTATCTAAATTTTTCCTGTTCTCACTTAAATGAGTCAAGATGACCACTAGAATTTTCTAAGCCCCAGGGACCCTCAACAAGTCCACAGCAAGCAATAGCCACTCTCATGTATCCATTCCACATTTATCAAGTTCACACCAAGAGCCAGACTCTGTGCTAAATAGAGTTCCATTAGCAATGGCCCTCACAACAACCCTAGGAGTAAAGTACTATTTTTGAGTCCCATTATATGAACAAGGAAACTGAGGCATGTGCTGATTGCACCAGAAGCCTCTTCTATGCATTGCTCACTGGGCTTAGATCAAGAGAGATTATGCAAATGAAAAATAAGAAGACCATGAACTTTAGTTGGGGAGAGAAAACATTGACCAAATAGAGTGTGAAACAAGAGCGGCAATGAGGCTAAAGCTTCCAAGGGTTAGAGTTAGAGGGTCTGGGGCCATCAGGGAAGGTTTGTCCAGGGTGGTAGAGACTGAGCTGAGGACCCAGAGACAGGTGAGGGAGGAAGGGCAGGGGCTGAGGAGGTGAAAGCTGAGAGTTGGACATGGTAGGTGTGATCTGCACATGCAGAGCTGGGCTGCTGCAGAAGCAGCATCCTCAGTGAGAAGACAGATCAGGGAGGAGGTCTTGGCTTCCTTTCCCAATTTCTGCTCTCCTGTATGCCCATTTCTCTGCCTCTCACAGCCACAGAGCAGCTCTAGTGCTCCCGTCCTGCCTCTGAAGGCCTCATCTGGTCTCACTTCCCACTCCCCACAGGCTCCATCTGATGGGTTGTAAATAGCCTGTTTGAAAAGTAATTGCATGTTTGGGGCTGGTGCATGTCATCTGTAATTGCTCATTCTTTCCCCAGCCACTTTCTCTCTTCCTACTTCCCCGGCTTGTTTCCCAGGGAGGGAATCCAGAAGCCTTCTAGGTTGGTTGACTACAGGACATAATGAGGCCCTCTGGGCCACACAATTCAGCCAGATGTTACTGACCAGGGAGCCATTTTGGATCTACTACCTGCCTTATACTACAGGACAGAAAAGACAGAATGAACTCATTCCTTACTAGAAGATTCTCTAAGCAACAGTGAACTAGCTACAAAGATATCCACATGGACTCTGCTTTGCCCCAGCACTTGGGGCAGCAGAAGCCACATCTGTAATGATGTCTATACTACCCTCTACCAGCCCCTACTTCCCTTAATTCCTTCAGGTCTCAAGTAATCAGGATTTATTTACTGAATGTCTATTGGGTGCAAGGCTGCCCTGAGCCCTCATTTCAACGTATTTCCCTTCAAAGTTAGGTGTTATAGAGAAGCACAGAGTGTGCTATGGCCCCAGCCCCTACACCTTAAACTGCTGTCTTCACATCACCTCACTTCTATTGGCCTGATCTTGCACAGAGATAAGTAATAGTGAAGCAAATCCTACTCATGCTCCCCCATTCCCATACGATGTACGTCAAATTCCAGCCGTTGGCATTTGTAGCCTCTGGCTATTGGAACTTACTCCAGCTGGAAGCATCTGGGAGTGAACAGCTCACTGGGGAAGCCCTCAATGGCTAACAGGAGATGGTGGATAAATAACCCCCTCTTTTACTTCTCAGACAGAATAACTTTGAGATGCATAGTCTACACTGTTTTCTAGATTGTCCAGCAAAATTAGGTTCCCTGCCAACAGTGCAAACTTCCTTTGAAAACACAACATTTATTGGCTTTCTTCTTTCACTGTTTTCTTCCCATTCCCCTATCAGCATCACTGGTATCTTCAAATTACCATGTTTCCCCCAAAATAAGAGATTGTCTTATATTTATTTTTTCTCAAGAAGACACACTAGGGCTTATTTTCAGGGGATGTCTTATTTTCATTAAGTATAATACAACAGTCTACATTTATTCAAATACAGTTAAGTCATCTTCTTCTGGAAACTGACAGGGGGAGCCGACCTTGTTGGTGGGGCTGGCACTAGTGATGCGTGAACTCCTTTCCCCTAGCCGTTCGCACGTGCACAACAGGATGCCTGCCACCGAGGTTTCCACACGTGCACCCACACAAGTGCCAACCGCTCGGAGAAAGGAGCTGTGGCAGATAAAAGGTATTCCAGTCTTCCTTACCGCTCTGTGCTGAAATGATAATAAGACCATCACTAGGTCTTATTATCAGGGTAGGGCTTATATTTAACAAACGCATAGAAATCATGCTAGGGCTTATTTTGGGGGTAGGTCTTATTTTGGGGAAACGTGGTAGAAAACGTGCACTTCTGTCCTGTTTCTTGGGAAATCTACATGAAGTCAGTTGGTACCAGAAGTGATGTTAGGACAGAGCTCCTCAGAATAGGATTCTGAAGTTAGAGCACTTGCCAGCTGGATGACAAGGATCCTATGACTGGTAATACATGGAGTGGACTAGAACACAATGCAGTTGTATAAATTCATCACCCTAAGAAAGTGTTTAAAGAAGGTTTTATCTTCTGCAGGTGGAGAGAAGACTGCTGACAATCAGGCCCAGAGTCAGATTTTGTAACATCACTGAATTCTATGTTGGATTGAATCACAAATCTGGGGACTTCCCTATGCTCAAGTCAGAAAGGAAAGGTTTTCTGATGTCTGGGATGGGGGCATCTGGGTGGCTGCCCTTGAATATCCTATTAATTAGACTTGATAAATGAGAAATAGCAAGAACTCTGGATACCCTTGTAAGACACACATGCCCCCGTCATTGGGTGGTAAATCAGCAAAGATCAAGGGACCTATCCCATCACGGAAGAGTTTAGGGGTCTCCTGGGCCCCAGCCCGTCTCCAGGGAAAAGGATTAACCATTATACCTTGCATTTCTTACCACTTAGAAAAAGATTCAGCACTTGGTAGGCTTCTTTGAATTTTTAATGACGGCACATACTACTCTTAGGAATATTGCTGTGAGCCATTAATCTGGTGACTTAGAAGACTGTCAGTTTTAAGTGGTGATCAGAGCCAAGGAGGCTTTGCAATGGGCTGCAGTGGCCCTAAGGCTTGGCTCCTATGATTCATCAACTCTTGTGGCTTTTCGAGATTTCCATGGTAAATAAGGAAGCTTGATGGTATTTCTAGAATGCCTAAACTGCAGTTTAGGTGCAGAACCCCAGGACTCTGGAATAAAACCACGTTATCTGCAGCCAAATTTCATTCACCATTTAAAAAGTAACTCTTGCCATGCTGCTAAATAACCTGACCACAGATTATCAATGACTATATTACAGCAGGCGCCAAAGATAAGCTGGATATTTTCAGACTCAAGTAAGTTACATCGTTGAAGGGACTACTGCAGAAATATACTATATGATGAAGGGGCGTCCTGGAACTCTTTGATACCACTTCTGTGCATGGAACCTCTTGTTAAACTCACACTTCTGGCCCCCTCATTGTCTGGAACAAACAGCTCCAAGGCTGAGTTCACCCAGGGGTCAGCTTGCTAGGTTTCTATGACCACAAAAAGGACTGCTGTCATAAAACAGCCCCTTAGGAATAGTTCTACAGGATTGTGGTGTGTGGAAATCCCTCCAGTGGGCAGAAGCCGGAGCCATAAACTTTTGAGTTCAGGGGGAGGTACCATGACCTGATGGTGTGTGTAACTCCCCGGCAAGGGCCAATGTATTAAATGGTTGGTAGGGGGCCTGGGAGGAGCCATTTTGAAAAATCAGAAACAGAGCAGCCTGGGAAGAAAACAGTGTGGACTCACAGGAGGGGCACAAGGTGTGGAGGAGAGAACAGTCACCTCAGAAGAAGCACTCAGAAAGCAGGCCGACCATTGGCCCCATCTAGGGGACAGGCATTGGCCCCTGTCCTCAGCCCCTGCGCTTCCTGCACAGAGATGCGCAGAGGCAGCAGGAGTGGAGCAGAGGTGGAGGCTTCACTCTTGGTGGATGTCTGACTGTCCACAGTAGAGACTGATGCTATGTCCCAGAAGTGGTGCCATCCCTCAAGAAGACGACACAGTGCCTTGGTGGCACGTGGATCACACCAGATTCCTGTGTCCTGGAGGGCAGAGTGACTTCAGACAGATGTACTGCACATGTGTCTGGGGTGTTGCATTGCCCTTCCTGTGCACGGTGCACCTGCCAGGTCTACCATCTGAAGCCTCACTGAGTACCTGATGTTTATTACAAACCTCCAAACATTCCCTCAGACCAAGGGGTCCACTTTATGATAAGGAAGATACGACGATGTGGAAAAAAAAAAAAAAAAAAAAACCTCACTTGAGGAAATAACCTCTAACCCTTCACAGATGACATTTAGAATCTATCCAGAGGACAGTCTGGTAAACCTATCACGCTGCCACACTTCACCATGCTGGTGGCACTGTGGGCACTGGACAACTGCACCCAGAATATGAATGTCTTCACAACTGCCACCATGCCAGAGAACTCCCCACTGTCCCTCTCTTTTATCCGCACAAGCACCTGATTCCAGTCTGAGACAGGTGCACTTTTTTGCACCTGCCTTGGCTGTGCTGCCCTGCCTGTGAAGGAGACGGGAAATGCAGACGTGTGGCATTCCAGATTCCCGAGTCTATGGCAGAAAAAGGGCTCTCGCTCCCACCAAGACTTGATCAGACGTACAATCCCCCAGATGTAGAAAGTGGGCTTAGAAGCTGGATGGCTAAAACAAGTGGCAGATGCCCAACAACATGCCTTCTCTAAGACTCAGAACAGCTGTGTTCACTGTGGTAAAACTCCTGGGCCTCAGTTTCCTCCTCTGTAAAATGGGGAGGATGACAGGCTCAAAGTCACACAGGACAGCGACAGAGAAGGATTTAAACTTCTAATTTCCAGTCCTCCAGGGTGCCCTCCTCTTTATATCTCGTCTGCAAACACTGTCTGGCCCTGAGGTTACCTTCTCTATCTACTATTCCCCTATTATTTCAGAATGAGTGAGGAGGAAGGATTCTGTAACTAAAAACCAATCAGAGAGCATCCTATCTCCCCCACAGTCCAGGGCAGGGTCTCGGTGGTGCTGAGGCCTTAGCCAGGTGCTTGGGCTTCTCTGCAGGATGCTCTGCTGCCCTGATGCTTCGGGAGGCCGTTTCCTTGCCTCTCATTATGCATCCTGCAGTATGTGAGTCCTGTGGCCAAGCTTCATATAACTGGCAGTGTATTTATGGCAGTCCATACTCTTTCTTAGGAAAATATTGATTTTCTAACAACAGGATGACTGTAGAGACATTAAATCACACGCGTCCATCATAAACTCCAGGATTAACCAAAAAGCACTTTTACTTTTTCTTTTATCCTCTCATCAACCATGGGGAGTAGATATGTCCACTTACGCAGGATAAGATCATAGCATGTATTATTCAATTTGAACAATCCACCGCAACTCCCCACTCCAGTGCCAGATAAGTAATTAACTATTCCGCACTTATGTTAAAGGCTGACTGACAGGAACGAGGAAGGCTGAGTTGTATACAAAACAATCTCAAAGCTCGCAATGGGAGTTGCATCCTGTTATTGGAACAGAGAGGGGGAGTGGATTATACTGGCTTTGGGGGGCTGTTCTCCAGACCTGCCCCGACCAGAGGAAGTGTGAGCTCATTATCTCCCTGTTAAAGTCTTAGTTAGGAGAGTAGTCAGTGAGGCGAGCATTTTTTTCCTTTTTGGGGAAGATCTCTATCTCTCTTCTTTATTGATTGCTTGCTTTTCATTTTATATCCTTTCTCCCTTGCCTGAAATGAGAAAAATGAGCCCTTGCCACGGGCTTTAAACTTTACACCCAGACAATATCTCCCCCTTATCTAATGCCAGGCAAGAAGCTTCAGCCCAGAGGACCCTGGGTAATGCTACAACAGATTATGTCATAAAATGGAGAGATAAGCAAAAGAACCAATCTAAAAGACGCAGCAAAATTTACCTTTCCACCTCCCTCCGCTCCCTTTTAGAAGAAGGCTTTAAATCAATCTGCCTTTGCCATAAATTCTCTTTCTAAAATTTGATAACAAGTGCAATATTTTCCTTGGAGATTGGGCTATAACAAGAAGGAGGTTGGGGGTGGGGGTAGGGAGCACACAGGGTTTAGCAAAGTAATAAAATGCCGTGATTGATCCTGGTCGGTGGGGTTGCTTGGAATTACCGCTATTCTTGGCTGGTAAGCATAATCCAGCCAAGTCATAAATTTCGTTTCTTCCAGTAGACAGTCGAGTCTGTATCGATTCCGATTTGTTGTTCTTTCTCGTGTAATTGCTCCCTGTGATTAAGACTCCAAGTTGGGAAGGAATGCTGGCCAGGCCAGGAACATAAAGGGATGAAGCTCAGGAGCAGAGTTTACTAGGCCACCCCCTGCAGTGGATACAGAGATGGGACCTGAGCAGCTCTGAAGACCTAGAGTGTCCAGGGGTCAGGCCGTCAGCAAACCTAGGACATGTGTTGTACACACATACTGAGGTTCCTTAAACACACTTATGATGTGGACCATCTAGACATATCAACACACTGTGGGTGAGACTTGTCCTCTTTACCATAACAGAAACACTGAGGCATATGTCCCCCCAACACACACCCTAAGAGATATCCTCCACCCAAGCCACCCAGAAGCTAAGCCTTCCAGCCCACATAGAGGCCTGGCAGAAAACGCCTGAGCAGAGGGGTAAGTCCCCTAAATCCCAAAGTTTGGAGCTTGGGTTGCTAGAGTTACCTGTCTTTGAAGCCTCACTCCTTCATTTATAGATTAGACAGAATATGAGCATACTCATTGATCCCCCCTCATTAGCTGTGTGACTTTGAGCACGTGGCCTAACCTCTCTGAGCTTCAATCATCTCATTAGCAAATTGGAGACCATAATATTACCCTCCCCATAAGGTTACAGTGAATCTTTCCACGAGGAAAGTACCTGGCAGCAATAACAGTAATTATTATTATTATCATTCTTGTGAGTCTTTCAGTTCCCAGTAGATAAAGAAGCCTGTGGTACAGAGATACTTTGAATCTTTCTAAGCAAAAGAAGCTTTTACAGTGCAAGGAAATTTAAATGTTGATACCCTGGGGTATCTTACCCAAAGCCTGGGAAATTAATTTAAAATAAGGTTATGTACCTTTAAATAGGAAAGCAAATAGAATCCTCGGCACTGCACTGTCAAGTGTCAGTTCAACTTTATTTAGTTCCAGTCTTCTTAGAGATAGGAATGGAAATTCCTCAGTCCATGAACCCGGTGATATTGCAGCTAAATCATTTGTATGTGATCTGCTTGTCTGGTGGTGGAGGCATTTGACTACATGCTTTAAAGAAAATATTCCTCATACCTCGAGTAATGTGCCTCTTCCTCCTTCCTTTTGTCTAAGTTGGAGATTTGGCTGAGGTCATGGTGAAGACTGGGGGCTGTCCAGCCAGTCCTGACTCACCAGAACTATCTCTCTGTTTCTCTGTTATTCTCTTCTTAGAAGCCCCAGCCTGAGACGAGGAGCCCACCGTTGAGACATTGGCCCAGCCCAATAGCACAGGGCAGGTGCTCTGACTCTAAATCTCAGCCTCCTTCTTTATCTTGCTACTTACCTGCAGCTTTCAACTCATCCCTGCTCATCAACCCTTGGATCCGTTCTCAGCTCTAAGTGAGACAAGTAACTATTGGGAATGGAGTCAGACTCCTGGGCTTCCAAATCTTACCCCTACATTTATAAATCTAGATCTTTAAGGAACATTAATTAGTCTTTCTGTGTCTCCATTTCCTCTTCTACCAAATGGGACAAAAGTACCATAGTTCCTATTCCAGAGGGCAGTTGTGAGTAGTAACCATGTATTAAAATGCCAATGTGTATGAAAACACCACACTGTACCCTGTGATTGCATTAATGTACACAGCTATGATTTAATTAAAAAAATCTAAAAAAATACCTAAAATATGGTAGCCTTCAATACATGCTAGATGGTATGATTTTCATTATTGTTATTAATCTTATCTCTGAGTGGAAGCTTAAGGCATTATTTATTCTATAAACATTTATTCCAGTTTCCATGTACCAAGTACTGTGATACTAGGAATACAAAGAGTATTAATCATACCTCTTGCTTCTTTTTAACAGTAGGGAAGGAGGAAAATAATTGAATCATAATAAAATGTGCTAAATAGCTCTAACATCATGGACAAAACAATGTGGGTCCTTAGTGGAGGAAGTAGTCAATTTAACACTTCACATAGAACATTAAAACTGGGCTGTCTTAGTTGACTTGAGATATTATAACAAAATACCATAGACTGAGTGCTTAAAATATAGAAATTTATTTTTTTACTTACAATTATCAAGGTTTGAAGACTGGGATCAGGTTGCCAGTGAGATTGGGTTCTGGCGAGGGCTCTCTCTGTGGCTTGCAGACAGCCACCTTCTTATCGTGTACTTGCATGACAGAGAGACAAAGAGACTAAGCTGTCCACTATCTCCTTTTACAAGGGCACTAGTCCTATCAAATCTGCACCCCCTCCCACAACATGACTTCATTTAAACCTAATTTGCTCCCCGAAGACTCCCTCTCCAAATACTACCACATCAGAAATTAAGACTTCAACACATGAATTTCTGAGAAACACAAACATTTGGTCTATAACATCAGCTTTGAAAGATGAATAGGATTTTATCAGGAAGAGAAAATATTCTAAGCACAGAGCCTGACCTCATCCAGGAAACACAGAGCGTGTGCAGACCAGCTACAGTGTGGCTGAAGCACAGAGGTCATTGTACAGGGCTGGCAGGTGGAGCAGGAGGCAAGGAGGCGCTGGAGAGGCCAGATGAAGCCAGGCTGCAGAGAGCCAAGAGGGGTTCATGCTACAGATTGTAGTAGACAGTGAAATTTGGCAAATGTTTTAAATGAGGTGAAACATGATGAAATACGAGCCCTATAAATATCTCTTTGTAAACTGTGCAGGGGATAGTAAGATGAAAGCCATTTAGGAAGCTCTGGTATAGTCCAGGAAAGAGGATAAGAGTGGGCATGGGACAGAGAAGAAACAGATTTCCAATGGAGAGATGAAAACATGTGGCCCCCTTCATACTGGGGCCACTGAGAGTCATGCCATTCACCAAACTTAAAAAGGGACTGGAATGTGTTTAGGGGGGGAACACCCCTAGTTTGGGATAGGCAGAGTTTGAAGTGGCGATTTAGGAAGAGATCTGGGCTTGAGATCACTAGGTATAGGTGATATTGGAAGCCCTGGGTTGAATCAGATCACACAGGAAGAAGGTACAGAGAGTGGGGCATTCCAGGAAAAGGGACTGAGGAGAGAAATCTGAGGAAGGCCAGAAAAAGTGATCACAAGGAGAGAACAGAAAATCCAAAGGAAAATGGCTTCATGGAGTCAGGAGGAGGGAGCAACCCAAGCTGCCGGCCACATGAGAGTTATGTAGTGTGAGTCAAGGCAAGGAGTGTGACAACTATGGGGAAGACTTTCAATTTGACACAGGACACTAGGGATGGACCCAAGAGCTGCTGCAAGGTGGCAGTGGGACAGCAGGACAGATGGCAGCAGATTAGAAGAAAATAAGAGATTCGCAGAGACAGCAATAGAAGAGGCTCTTAGAAAAATCCGGCTGTGAAGGAATGTGCATGTCCGTGGTGCTGCTCCCAGGAAACCCAAATTTGTCGTGAACTGCTTTTTCCAGCTGTTTTGTCAGGCAGATAATTTCTGAATACTTCTGAAAAGAAATAAATTTGGGAGAAATGCTGTAATCCTGCTTCACCTTCTCTCAAAAGAATCGCAAAACATATAACATTTTATTCACTATCAGGCATGGAATGAGAGCATGCAGAAGACTCCGGAATTTCACAGAATGAAGATATGGGGTGTAAAAATAATGAAAATCATGATTCTTTTCGATCTTTGCTTCTCCTCCTCTAGAAAGAGGAGAAATCACCTAGTATTATAGCTCCCAAACCTGGCTGCTCATCAGAATCATTTGGGGAGTCAGTAGACCATACAGATGTCTGTCTTTCTGGCCCTATGCCCTGAAAATTCTCCTTCAGCATATTGAGGTTAGGGTCTGAAATTTGATATTTTCCAAAACTTTCAATGTTGATGAGCCTTGGGGACCACTCTCATGGAATCCCTCATTTTAAATGAAATTTGGGTGTGGCCATGCATAGTTTAATGTGTCTTGCTGTGTCTCCTGGGGAAGGGGACCAGGGAGGCGAAGAGAGGCTTTACTTTTAAAATGAATGCTGTGTCTTAGGGAAGGAAGAGGGGTAATGCCCCTTGAGCTTGGGCTCCAACGGCTTCCGTGTTCCCAGGTCAGCAACAGTGAGTGGCTTGGGTCCAAGATGCATGTGGAGAAGGATCCAAAGATGGCCCTTGACCTCATGAATCAGTCCCCTTCCTGTCCTGCTCCTTCCTCAAACCCTGTGATACCCCTACAGCTGTCAGTTAGTGTCTGGACTACTCTATGTGAGCAGAGAAGAATGAGGAGTCTGGCTCAGTGCATCCCAGGATCTAGCAAACCCCAGGCCCTCAGGCAAGTAGCTGCCCTCTGTACATGCCTGGCCCTGAGGAGAAGGGACAGGGAGATGCGATGGCCCACTTCTGCTCAGACTCCTCCAGCAAGAGATGTACCTCATTTTCTCACCAGTTACCCAAAGAGTAAAGACATCTTATCAAAGCAGGTATTTTTTTTTAAATGCCAAGTGCTGTGGCTCACCCCTATAATCCTGGGAGGCCAAGGCGGGCAGATTGCTTGAGCTCAGGAGTTGAAGACCAGCCTGAGCAAGAGCAAGACTCTGTCTCTAAAAAGCAGCCAGGCGTTGTGGTAGGCACCTGTAAGCCCAGCTACTTGGGAGGCTGAGGCAAGAGGATCACTTGAGCCCAAGAGTTTGGGGTTGCTATGAGCTATGATGCCACAAGACTCTACCCCAAGGTGACAGAGTGAAACTCTGTCTTAAAAAATAAATAAAAATCAAAAAGGATTTTTTATGATGACAACATAATTCAGTCTTATAGGAAGGAAGTACATCTTTCCAATTAATGGGGTTTTTGACCTGTACCTTCTGCAACTATAACCCTAATATTTCTACAACATGGAGTGGTTGACTTCTTCTCATTGTAAGAGTCACCATAAGAGCTGGGGATGGGTTTATTTTTGCCATCTAATGGTGACAGACTCCACTAGAATATCTCTGACACAAAAAGGGGATTGAAGATGTCTCAGTTCACGATACCTACACCCAAATGAGAAGTTCATGAATATTTAGGCCACGCGAGTCAGCCCAGGTTGCACAGGCCCCCCCCCCCATGGCCTTATTTCTGGTTCCCATGGCCTCCCTGAGCCTCACCAGGGAGTAAGTTTCCCCACAGGTTGCCACAAGTAAGGCAAGAAGCAGAAGGAATGCAGAGGAAGCCCTGAGCTTGTGTCTCTGCTGAATCAGGGTTCTCACATCACTCTCTGGGCAGCCCAACCCATTGGAGACCACCAAGGAGAGCCCCTGCTTTCCAATTTGAAAGGCATCAGCACTACCTCAGTTGCTTCACACAAGCACCAATGGAGGTGCCCTGGACAGACACCAGCCCAAGATCAAACTGGGATTCAAGAGGGAGAGACTAAAACCACAAATGCCCCGGTCTCTGTTCAAAATCAATCTTCCATAGGCATTTACCCCAGAGAAACAAAAATCTTGTTCACATGAAAGCCTGACCATGAATGTTTGTAGCGGCTTTATTTGTAATTGTCAAGAGCTGGAAAGAACCCAAATGTCCTTCAACGGGTGAGTGGTTAAACTACGGGACCAGGATCGAGGTGCTGATACAGCCAGCAGCTCAGATGGATCTCGAGGGAATTACGATGAGAGAAAAGAAAACAGACCCCAAAGGTTACAAACAATATGATTCCATTTATATCACATTCTTGAGATGACAACATTATAAAAATGGAAAATAGATTAGTGATTGCCAGGGCCTGGGGGGCAGAGGGAGACTGCTGTGGCCAGCAGTCTTGGACATGATGAAAGGCTGTAGTATCTTGTCTGTGGTGCTGGTCCCACAGATCCACTCAGGTCATAAAACTGCACAGAAGTTCACACACGCACACTCGTATAAAATGGTGAAATATGAAGAAGGCTGATGAATTCTATCAGTGTCAATTTCCTGGTTATAAAATTGTGCTAGAAGGTTGCCACTGTTGGGGGGAAATGGGTGAGGAGCACAGAGGCTCTCTCCATGTGATTTCTTACAACTACACGCACCTCCACAATTATATCAAAATTGAAAGTTGAAAATACTCTTAGCCTCAGCTTAATTCCTTTTCCTTTGACTGCGGGCTGCACACAGGGGTTTTTTTTCCCCCCAAAGAATAGGGTATGGAAAAGAAAATAATAGTTTATAGGGAAAAATCTGACAGGCAAATGATCAAGGTCAGTGTTGCCAATGAAAGCCCTGTTGGTCAGGTACCCCCTGCTACCACGTGATGAGAAGGGTACATCACTGTGTGGAGGAGGCTGTGTGCCAGCTCCTGGGAGGCTGAGGCAAGAGGATCAATGTCAATACTCTTGACATTGGGCCAGCTGGGAGAATAAGAAAGCTTTGAGGCAGTTTTGTAACCAGGAAATTGACACTGATAGAATTCATCAGCCTTCTTCATATTTCACCATTTTATACAAGTGTGCGTGTGTGTACTTCTGTGCAGAGTTATGACCTGAGTGGATCTGTGGGACCAGCACCACAGACAAGATACTACACCTGTTCCATCATGTCCAGGCCTGCTGGCCACAGCAGTCTCCCTCTGCCCCCCAGCCCCTGGCAATCACTAATCTATTTTCCATTTTTATAATGTTGTCATCTCAAGAATGTGATATAAATGGAATTATATTGTTTGTAACCTTTGGGTTCTCTTTTCTTTTCACTATCATAATTCCCTTGAGGTCCATCCAAGCTGTTGGGTGTTCCCTCCCAAAGAACATAACCCCAGTTTAATCATGAGAAAATTTGGATAAACCAAATAGAAGGGCATTCTACTAAATATCTGTACTCTGTCATGACCTTGATACTTTTCGAAACAAAGAAAGAATAAGAAACTGTCGAAGATGTAGAGAGATGCAAGAGGTGATGACTAAATCCAACGTGGTCTCCTGAATTGGATCCTAAATAAGAAACAAGGACGTGAGTGGAAAAACTGATAAAATCTAATTACAATGAGTAGTTTAGTCACTAATATTATACCAGTGTTAGTTTCTTAATTTTGACAAGTGTGTAATAGTCATATGAGGCATCGACGTTAAGGAAAGTTCCATGAAGGAGATGCAGAAATTCTCTGCCATTGTTACAAGTTTTCCATAAATCTCAAATTATTTGGAAATAAATCTTATCTTCACTTTCCCAGACTCCTCCTTCCCCTTCATGCTCCCTTTGATTTGGTGGGGAGGAAGGTCCCACTGGAGGGCAAGCACCTGCTGATATCAGGCACGGAGACCACAGCGTGACCAGGGAAAATCCCCTTCTTTTACGCTAGACCTGGTTTCCTTCTCTGTCAATGGAAAAAAACGTTCTTCAATGTCAGAAAAAGTGTTTTTTCCCTTACCAGCCACAAAAGATCCTTGAAGCATTCTCAGTTCTCCACCAGCCTGGGTCTTGTTCATCCTCCCAGGCTCAGCTCAAAATCTCCCTCCTCCAAAAAGACTTCCCTGACCACTGATTGCCCTGGCCCACATGGGTCTCTCCCGGCCTTATAGTGATGAAAGACAGAAGTTGATGAATTATTGCTCTTTTTCTTGGCAAGCGAGAGTTTAGGTTTGGGGGGTTCTTTTGGGGTGGCTCCTTCTCTGGAGCACCTGGTGCCAGTTTAACTAGATTCAAACTCAATTAATTATGTGAATAAGCCTGATATAGCCTACTAATGATGAAAGAAATATTGCCCCAGTCAACAGCCTACTGGCCTCAAGACATGCAACCACAGCCATGCTAGATTGTCCGGCTGTAAGCCAACCCACCAAAGATCTAGCAGATTTAGCAGAGATCTGCCAAAATCAGCAGAAAAACTGTCCACCTGAGCCCAGTCTAAGTTTCCAACTCCCAGTTAAATAAGTGATTGTTGTTTTAAGTCATTAAAAAAAAAGTTAACCAAAGGCCGAGCACAGTGGCTCACGCCTGTAATACTAGCACTCTGGGAGGCCGAGGCAGGTGGATTGCGTGAGCTCATGAATTTGAGACCAGCCTGAACCAGAGCAAGACCCTGTCTCTAAAAATAGCCAGGCATTGTGGTGGGTGCCTATAGTCCCAACTACTTGGGAGGCTGAGGCAAGAGAATCACTTGAGCCCAAGAATTTGAGGTTGCTGTGAGCCATGATGCCACAGCACTCCACAGAGGGTGAGAAAGTGAGACTCTGTCTCAAAAAAAAAGTTAACCAGAATGTTCAGCCCCTAATATCTAATAATGTATCTAAACTTTTATCTACATCTAGATGTCAGATATAAAGTAGAATCATTCTACATTAGTTATAACTTCCAGTTATTTCTCAAGATAACCTTATGAGGTTAGAATTATTCTCTCTATAGTGGAGGAAAGTGAGGCTCAGAGAGATTATGAGACTTGGCTAAGTCTGCACAGCTAGGACAGGCACTGAGTCGAATCCAGATATCCTGAGAGCAAGAGCGGTGTCTGCCTTCTTCATGTTCCAGTCCCTACTTACCTGGCCCCTCCTTGTATGCTATCTCAGATTTTAATACACTTTTAATTACAAATTCTACTTCTCCAACTAGACAGTAGAGCCCTTCAGTGTTGCTTCTTGTCACCCTCTGTGATCTACCTGATATTTAGCACACCTGGACCTCAGCAAACGCTGGTTAAATTTAATTAAATGAACTTCTCAAGAGCTTCTGATATTTTCCTCCCTCCCCAGGCCTATCATAGCACCGTGGCCATGGTTAGAAACTGCTGAGGATGTTGACGTCTGAAATGTATTCTGACCTTGGAGCTGCTGAGTGCAGAGAGGCCACGGGGCAGCCGGCTCTCTCTTCATAAAACAGGGATGAGGCTAATTAACCTGCATCTTTTCTTTATTAACTGCATCTTTGAGGAATAGGCATGGCGCCACCACAGTGGACAGGTAGGGCAGGACCCACGGAGGGCACTATGCAGTCCCAGAGGGTGGACCAGCTAGAAGCCTCCTCCACACAGAGGGTCCTTACTCAAGAGATCCAGAAAAGCCTGGGTTTTGGTGATCATAGGTATAAATCTGGACCCTGCCACCAACTTATCCAGCCGTGGAACCTCTTTGGGCCTCAAATCTTTCATCTGTAAACAGCCATAAGAATGTGGATAAGCACTTGCCACCTGCCCCACGGTCACTACTCTAAAACTCTTAGCCCCCTTCTCTCCTGAACACAGGCAAACAGGTTCAATATCTCTTTTTTTTCTGCAATAAGCAACTTTCTCCCCACTTCATCTTTGGGGTAAATCCTGATTTCCATTGGCAATAATAGCCAGATTTCTTTAAGTGAGGCTAGTAACTTTACCTTCCTGATTCGTGTCATAGAAGCAAGGGTTGGGATGTACCAGGGATCACACCTCCAAAGGCTGTGACTACACCCCACGAGAGCAAATTCCTGTGGTTCTCTCACCCCATCCCAGGGGTCTGGAAGGGCCAGCTGGAAGAATAAGACAGCTCTGTCCTGTTTTCAGAAGAGTAACTGGGGTCTGTCCAGAGGGTAGGATGGGACAAGTCCTGGGAGGACCATCTCATTTGTTTCTCCTCTACGAGAGGATCTTGTCACCGCCTGACATTCCACAACTAGGGGAGTAATTCTTTGGGTCTCAGAGTTATATTGTCCTTGAGGATCTGAATGCAAATCACACAGCGGTGGAAATGATACAGCTACAAAGGCTTTGACACAGCACTGGGGATGGAGCAGGGTTGGTGAACTTCACTGGTTAGAGACTAAGGGTGACGTGGCTGTGGGAAAGAAAGGAGATCTTCAGATAAGGCAAAGCTGGAGGGCCGCTTGCCTGTTTTCTAGTTTCGCCACAAAGTCCTGTGGGCCCCACTGAGCCCACGAGTGCCTGAAACCATGAATAAGAGAAAGTGACCATACCAAGTAAATTTGGGAAGAACGATGTGTTCAGATCCATGATTTCCACTGTCTTTATTGCGTTAGGAGTCAGTAATCAGACAGCTTTTCCTAAGTTGTTCTGATTTGATACTGTCTCTTTTTTTTTAATTTCTTTTTACTTTTTTTTATATTTTTTCTCTCCAATCCCCTTCCCTCCACCCATTCCCTCCCTGCGGTGTCTAGCCCAGGCCTCTTCACAAAGTAGGCATGCAGTAGATGTTTACTCAAATGAGTGGAAATTTTAAAAACTTGTCTATAATCTTTAAATGGACAGTCATTTTGCTTCTATAGAAACCATCCATAACTATGGTTTGGTTAAAATTCCTTCAGTACCCTACACCCTCTGCCCATCTAGAATTTGAAGGGAGATGAGACAGTAAGGGCAGAA
>CAUYQV010059542.1:0-10022 GCA_963574575.1 Galagoides demidoff
GCGGCCATTTGGAAATCTTCTATGCCGTAAGCTCCTGGCTGATGAATAAAGCCCTTCCTCTTACAACTATGGTGTTTGGGTGCTCTATCTCTCCGTTGGGCCTCGTCTTCCTGCAACAGTTAAGCCACCTCATCTGGGATACTTTGTCACAGAAGCCCCAGGAAGCTAATACAAGACCCAGTCATCTTTCGGGACCAGGGGCTCCATCCATGTTGCCAGCGCCCTCCCAGGACCCTGCACCCCTAACTGTTGAGAAGGAAACAGAACTGAGCATTCCTGAAGGCACCTGACTCTGCATTAGATGTTTTACACTCCTGAGCCCATTTGACCTTCCGACAGCTGTTGGAGGTGTTCATACAATCCCCACTTTAGGGATGATAACTAGAGACAAAGAGATGTTAAGTAATTGCCCAGAATAAATGATAGAAACGAGATTCAAATCATGTCTAGAGCCAAAGCCAGTGTTCTATTTCCACTAGCTCATTCCTCCTCCCTTTCCATTAAATACTAGATGGCTCAACCTTCTGAATGTTCCCGTCCTCTGGCCTTTCTCACCTTCTTATACTTCCCACGGGGGACTTGCACAGTTATAAAAAATAAAGTGAAAGGCAAGATGTTCTCTTAATAAGGCTGAACCCCTACCCTGGGTCACCAGACTTAACAAACTTCCCCATCTCACAGAGATAGTCCAGGAAATCTTAGCTAATTAGACTGATTGCAGAGAATGGCAGAAAGCAATGGAAGAAAAGGATTTACCGATGTCTTTAAAGTCGCAGTTTTATTGCTTTCAAGTATACATGAAATATAAAGTTGGCCAAGAAAGTGCTGCCTGGGGGAGAATCCCTGGGGATCTGATTTAATGAATAAATAAGTATGCTTTTGAAATTAGCTTTCCATTGTTTATACTAAATCCCCAGGCAACTTGAAAGAGCTGGCATTCTTACTCATGAAAAGAATTTCCCTCTATTGTCTTGCTTACCCTGCTGGGGGGAGGGGTGGTCATTGAAAACCACCCGATCAGTCTGGTGAAGGCCACTGATGCAAGTCAAAGGGCAGCAGTGGACACTGAAAGCCCTGGCAGGGCCCTGCACACCGAAAGGGTCAGATGACCAGGTATCATTGGATCCCTAGCTCTGTCATTGACCCTACTTGCTCCAATAGGAACTTCAGAAAAGAGCTCCTGACCTACTAGAGACATTGTTGGCAGCACCAAATAGCTCTTTGACTTAATGTACCAGTGGGCTTGGGCACAGGTCCCTGTATGTATCTCTTGACCCTGAACAAACACTGCCTCAGTCACCACTGACACTGGATGTTCTCGGCTTGCCACCATCTTGTCCACTTTATGCTCTGCTATAAATAACAGAATACCTGAAACTGGGTAATTTGTAAACAACAGAGATTTATTTCTCAGGGTTCTGGAGGCTGGAAAGTCCAAGGCTGAGATGAGGAGCTACACCTGTGAGGGCTTCTGCTCCCTTCTGCTTCCTGCATCCCAAGGCAGAAGGTAGAAGGGAACAGGAGCATAAGAAAGAGAGAGAGAGAAGAGCATGGGGGGGCGGTGAGAAACAGAGAGCATGCATACGGGGAGGACCAAGGTTGCTTTTATAACAAACCGGTTCTCAAAGTAAGAAACTCACTTCTGCAGTAATGACATTAATCCATTCATGAGAGCTGAGCCCTCAGGACCTAATCATCACTATTGCACTGGGGATTAATTTCCAACACATGAACTAAGAGGGACACATTCAACCTCTAGCACCCTTCAGGCCCAGATCCATTTCATTCTCCATTCTTCTCCCCCCTATTCCATGCCCAATATTTAAAATTCTAAGAACTACATTTTTGGACTCTTACCTTCTGGCTTCCAATGGAGTTCATCCATGTTCAGGGTATTTCTTACCCGAAATTCCTCAAGGCTAGGCCAAAATTCAGCAGTATCCAGATTTCTCTGTGGAAGGGCAGAGCTGCTCTCTGGAAGCCCCTTCCTCCAGCTCCAGTCTTTGCCTGGTTCCTTTAGCCCTGGCTTAGCAGTGGTCACAGAGCCCTTTACTTCTATCCAGGGTCTTCTCTGTCTTCTACATAGCTCTGCCTGCACCTCTGCAGATAGACGCTCCATTAACTCTATTTTGTACTTTTTAATTTAATTTAATACAAGATTTTGCTCTCTTGCCCAGACTGGAGGGCAGTGGCACAACCGTCGCTCACTGCAACCTCAAAATCCTGGGCTCAAGTGATCCTACTGCCTCACTCTGAAGGAGCTGGGACTATAGGCATGCACTGGCCAATTTTTTTTAACTTCTTGTTGAGACAGGATCTCACTACATTGCCTAGGCTGATCTTGAACTCCTGGTTTTAAGCAATCCTCCTGCCTCGGTCTCCCAAAGTATAGGGGTTATAGGCATGACCCACCATGCCCAGTCTATGAACTCTTCTTAAATGTATTATCTCTCTTCTGCTGAGATCATGATACACTCTACTGGACCTCTACTACACAACTTTTTGGCAAATAGTAGATATTCAATAAATATTTGTTGGGAAAAAATGGATTGACAAAGAATAGATTTTGCTTCAGCTTTGAGATAGTTCTGCTCTCCCTTCTCTGTCTTCCTAGCTCCTTCTTTCCCTCCATTCCTTTGTCAAATTTTTGACTCCAAAAAGCTTTGGGGTTACAATCTGGTTCCCACATTGTCCCCAAGAACTGAGAACTGAGAAGACAATAGCTTTGCCACAGTTACCCATCACCTCCTGGAGAAAAAAAAACAACAACAAAAAACTAGAATTTGAAACTTGGGACATCCAAAAACCTGATTTCCTAAACCAGGGTTTGGATTCTGCCTAAAATGTCAGTGGAAAATGCCACACGGGTGGTTGATGAGATAGGAGACACCCGTGTGTGGAAGTCAGTGGACTGGCAAATTAGCAGAGAACTGATAAATTGCTCCATCTGGCCCAAAATAAAATGGGCTTGTGAAGGAGGATTCTGGACTCATATGCACCACGCCAGTGCATTTCTCAGTTGGCATGTTCGTGTCCTGACCCTCTGGGATGAAAAGCTATCGCATTTTCAGGGCCTGGGGTGAGATGCTGTAGGAGAACTGCCCTGGGTTCTTCTTTAGGGAAAGCCACAAATGCAGAATCCAGACAATCTGGACGGTGAACAGTGATTGGACCTTAGTCATGCGAAGTTCACTGTCAGGGAGTAGAAGCACTCAGGAGTATAACCAGGTAGGAGCGTGTTCAACTGGAACTTCTAGCCCTTATAGGGGAGAGACAGGAGACCAATGCCTCAATTATTGATAGAAAATCTGTTCTCTGTTTCTTTTTATCTTGATGTAAAAAAAATACATAAATATTGTATTAAAAGCAGGGGCAATTTCTGTGGCTTTTAGAAGAAAATATCTGTGAATCTCAGTCCACTCATATCTTCTTATGTCTGCTTCACGCGATGTTTGCTAAACATCAGGGACACTCTAGGCCTCCCTGGAGGTGGAGGGTCAGTGGAGAGGACTGACCATTTTTGGCCTCCCAGACATTCGTAGCAGGTGCATTCTGGGGACAGCAGTCAGCTGAGAGTGAATCAAGCCTGGGTAGCAATTCAGGCTCTGCCACTGTTCATTAGCTGTGTGACCTTCACCTCTCTGCATCTCAATTTCCACATGACTACAGAGGGGATAATCCCTACATCATAGCTTTGTTGGGAGGATTAAGTCAGACAGCATGTGCCAGCACCTAGAACAGTCCCTGGCCCCTCGTAGGCCTCAGTAAGCGGCGGCTGTAAGGACCACTGGCTGCAAGGCCTCCCTGCATTGGCTGACCACAAAGAACGTGGTAATGGTGCATGATGAAATGAATCGCTTTTGTTTTCCCCATCCTGACAAAAGAAGTCCCTTGGCTCTTACTGGGTGTGCAGCAGCCAAAGCCGAATGAGCACTAAGAGCCCCCTTTGTCCCGACGGAGGCCTCATTTGTCGGACACAAATGCTGCTCTGGCAGTCCTGGATGGCGGGGCCACTGTTAGAAATCTGTTGGGTTGGAGTAGCACCAGTTCACCGCTGTGACGCGTCCAAGCTCCCGGGCTGCCCGGCGCAGCTGTGGATTCATTCACAGTGGCCCTGTACACGGGGCTCTTGTAACCTTGGGCTTTAAATTCAGAGAATCAGCAATTAATTTTGATGACCTTGCTCCTCTCTGGGTGGAGGCGTCCCAGAGGGCACTGGCCTGCCGGTGGGGAGGATGACTTCTGGAGAGTCTTCCTAGGTCAGGGAGCTGGCGCCTTGGGGGTTGGAAAGGAGACAACCTGGCAGCCTCTCTCCTGCTGGACGCTCTCCCCGGAGCCTGCACATTGTACTGGGCGGCCTGAGGAAAGCCATTGACTTTGCCTTGTAAGTTATTAAAGAGAAGGAAAGCCAGGGCTTTAAACCGAATTTAATAAAGGAATTCATCAGGAACAGTCCCTCAGTCTGCTCAGATGGACTACAAACTAGGAGACAAGGAGAACTTGGAAGCCACCTGCTGAGGCAGAGCCTTGTCAAGCCTACTGGGATCTACCCAGGGGCCTGTGTGCAGGTGGCCCCAGGCTGCGGCTGGGAGTCCCCACCCCCACACTCCTGCTCAGGCACTTCGAATTTCTACTTTTCAACTTGGAGAGCAGGGAACAGTCAACAGGGCAGAACCATGAATCTACAGAACTTTACTACCAGTGAACTTGACAGATGTCTTTTAAATTTGTGTTTATTTTTTATTTATAAAATGTATACTGTATTAATTTCTGGTAAAATACATGTAACATAAAACTTAGCATGTAAACCATTGGCTCTCAACCTTCCTAATCCCACGACCCTTTAATGCAGTTCCTCATGTTGTGGTGACAACCATAAAATTATTTTTGTTGCTACTTCGTAACTGGGATTTTGCTACTGTTATGAATCATAATGTAAATATCTGGTACACAGAATGTATTTTCATTGTTACAAAGGGGTTGCAACCCACAGGTCCAGAACCACTGATCTAAACTTTTTTTTTTAAATTCCCAGTGTATTTTATTTAAAAATTTTTTTTTCTTGTAGAGACAAAGTCTCAACATGTTGCCCAGGTTGGTCTCAAACTCCTGGCCTCATGGGGTCCTCCCACTTAGGCTTCGCAAAGTGCTGGGAATATAGGTCTGAGCCGCTGTGCCTGGCTCTCATCTTAATTATTTTTAAGTGTACAGTCTGGTAGTGTAACCAATCTCCAGAATTCTTTATCTTGTAAAACTGAAACTCTGTACCCCCAGACCCTGGCAACCTCCATTATCCTTTCTGTCTCTGAGTTTGGCACTCTAGGCACCCTAGGAAAGTGGAAGCATAGAGCATCTGTCTTTTGGTGATTGGCTTATTTCACTTAGTGCAATGTCCTTAAGATTCATCTATGCGGTAGGATGCATCAAAATTTCCTTTCCTGTTAAGGCTGAATATTAGGATGTGCTGTCATTTAAAATTCCGATTCTATTAGGGATCCTTTGAATGTGAAAGAGAGGAGGGTTGGCCCTTTTGCCTTTGAGGTTTTCAAAGGCCTACAGAGATTGACTCTTTCTATGGATTTCCATCATTTGATGTCCACCTTCACATGCTGCTAGCCGGCCAGTCAATGGGTTTTTCTCTACCGTTGACCATGTAGAGAGCCCTGGGCTGTGTCTGCCCTTTCTCCTGAGTTCTGGGGAAGGCCAGGCTTTTGTCCAGGGAAGAAGGACACTCAACCACGACACAGCTTTGACCCTTACTAGGGGGAGGTCCTGGGCAAGCCACTTCACTGCTGTGAGTAGTACCTTCAAGGTAAAATGGGGGTGATATAATTAATTCTATCTATCTTGGGTGAAGATTAAACGAGAAAATATATATATTAAAAAACCAAGCATGGGACCCGGTAGGTTCTCCTAATGAATGTTAAATCTTAATGCAAAACAAGTTAAAGATGAGTTTTCTTCTCACCAGTCATAAAGAAACCACGAGAGGATCCCTTGAAGAACCAAGACTCATGGTTCCTCAACATTTTTTGAGTCAGGGACCCCTTTGAGAGACACATACATATACAACATGTATATGATGAGAGGCATATACAACATAACATTGAATTTGGGGGGATTCTTGAATCTGGTGATGTCTGTCCATAGGCTTCAGGCACAAGATTAGGGACCTGGACTCAACATGGCAGAAGAGGAAACATCCCCAACAAATGCAGAGCATGTTCTATATAGAGTGAGTAAATAAGAGACAGAGTCCTGCACAGTGCTAAAAAGACATTAATAGACAAGGCTGAAAAAGTCAGGTGGATACAATCAGAAATACTTCTTCACAGATATTCCCAAATTGCCTAAGAACTCAGCATTTACTTTTCATCCCACGGTGGATGTTCCACCAGACCTAAGATTTCTCGTTGGCCAACCACCCTCTGAAAGCACTTATCCTGTGTCAGCTACACAACGTAAACACTTATTTGTGCCTGTCTTGTGGTCTGCTTGATTCAACAGTGGTACAACCTTTACGTATTCTTCCTCATGTCATATGCCCTGGAGAGCCCATTTGTTATTGAGTGCCTCTCCCAGGGCCCCACAAACGCAACCTTTCTAATGAGGTTGCCAGTTAAAATCCATCTGGGCATTGTTTTGAACTTTCAGATACGCCACTGTGCCATAAAATGGAGTCTGTTCTCAACAGATTTAAAGCTGCACCATATTTGTCTCCATGGAAGCTTAGCAAGGCATGGATGAACCTGGCCTTGCATTTCAAGGGGAAAAAAAATTTTTAGGGGCTCAGTTTGCTTAGCCCAAAAATCCAACTCCCAGGCTCTCTTTCATAAAGTTATCTGTCTCAAATTCAGGACTGAAGAAAACAAGGCAGGGAACTCCTGCATCCCTGCCCCCCTGGCCTGTTCTCCAGCCTGTCTAGAGCATGGACATCTTGTCATCAATTATGCAAGTGCTGGTTGTCATTTCAAGCTGTCCTTCCCTGGCATCATGCCAGCTGCTCTTACAGATACCATTTCTGTACCCTCCCCTCTGTGGCCTGGTGTGAGCGTTTTACTAAATTTCAGTATTCTTTGTCACCGCTGCTGCACGTGTAGCATGAAAGATTTACACAGTAACAAAAGCCTGTTGTCTAAGCAGGTGGGGAGAAAACATATAGGGAGTCTAATCTTCTAATTGCCTAGGAGCTGGCAGGTTACCTTGCTCACCAATTATGGAGCCTTTGATTTAAGTCAACTTGCAAGTCTATTAAATCTGATACCTCAGAATGGTTTGAGTAACCATGCTGCTATAAACTACTTAAAAACAGCAGTAATCTGAAGAATCCAGAGGATGATAAGAAAGGAGTCCGCTCACATGGCCAGAACAAATAACACAACTGGCCCCGAATATGTTAAGCTTTCCAAACCCAGAACCGTGGAAGAGATAGCATGGATCAAAAGGATTTCTACTCTTTTTTATTCCCCTCCAAAAATCTCAATTTCAGCAAAGCCAAGTCTTCTTGGTGGCAATAAAAAGAAGTCAGGGTGTATTTTTTGTTTGATTTTGCTTTTAGGCTAGTACTTTTATTCTAATCACAAAATGTATTCATGTTTCATGGACAAAGCTTGGAAAACGAAAACACAACAAAGTAACAGTTACTTGAGATCTAGCAAGACTACTTCAGTCATTTCAATTTGTCTTTTTCCTTTCTCTTATATTTATGTAGTTAATTTCTTACAAAAAATACATGTTTATTATAATGTCTTTTGGTCCACTGATCTATTTATTTTACTTAACAACAGATTATATTTTCCATACCAATAGATATTTTCTGGGCTGGGCATGGTGGCTCACGCCTATAATCCTAGCATTCTGGGAGGCCAAGGTGAGCCAATTGCCTGAGCTCACAGGTTCAAGACCACCCTGAGCCAAAGTGAGACCTCATCTCTAAAAATAGCCAGAGCAAGCCAGGCATTGTGGCAGATACCTGTAGTTCCAGCTACTCAGGAGGCTGAGGCAAGGGAATCACCTAAGCCCAGGAGTTGGAGGTTGCTGTGAGCTGTGACTTCATGGCACTCTACCGAGGGCAATAAAGTGAGACTCTGTCTCAAAAAAAAAAAAAAAATAGCCAGGGCATCATGCCAGGAACCTGTAGTCCCAGCTATTTGGGAGGCTAAGGCAAGAGAATTGCTTGATCCCAAGAGTTTGAGGTTGCTGTGAACTATGATACCTACAGCACTCTACCAAGGGCAGCAAAGTGACACTCCATCTTAAAAAAAAAAAAAAGAAAGATATTTTTCTTAATATGTGGCCTAATGGCTACAACAGTTGTGTTATTTGAATGTATCACGACCCCCTGTTTATTGAGTCATAAGTACAACTTTGATGGACATGTTGTATGAAAATCTTTAACTTCATTTCTGATTATTTCGGGACAACTTTCTAAAAAGTTTCTAAAAAGTTTCTAGAAGTTTACCTTTGGTTATTAATACATGCGTATGTTCTCAGCCTTCAGTAGTCTTCAAGTTTGTCCTTTGAGTCTGTGTACTCAGGAGTAATTTCACTACCAAACAATAACAGAAATATAGATGCCAAAACAAAAGGAATGAAAACGCCTCCTGTAAACCCACAAAAATGACAAAAATTGAAATTGTTCATTATGGAAAGCTGTAAGGCCAGACCAGATAGGAGCTGTTTCCTAAAATGTCAAATAGAGAAAATCGGCTATCTGCTGTTATCGACACAGAAATTCCAGAGAAGCTCCTGAAACATCACTTAAGATTAAATTTTCCAACAGTTCCAAAAGCAAGTGTCATTGCAGAAGGTAATGCAGTTAGAGAAGACACAGGTACGCTGTGCAAAAACAATGTATTTTTTGCAGTGAGTGACAGATAAACTTGTAACATCTGTGTAGATTAACATTTCCGAGATAAAATGACCTTTGATTTATTTTCCCTTTGCAATGAAAATAATGAAAAAAAAAAAGATAAAATGGTTGGTTATACAAGTCCCACCTATTTAATTTTCTATGTTATGCTTGTTTACATTTAAAGAGTATAAGATGGTTTTGCAAAGTTTATTATTAAAAACTAGTAGTTGTCCCACCCACCCTCTCTCATGTTCTCCTTGCCAGAAGCAACTAATTTCATGTCTTTTTAACTGATTCTCTTGGCATTTACCTCCATAATCCTAAAGCTTATTCAGATACTTTTTATCAACCTACTATTTTTCTGGCTTTTTATTAAATCAGATGATTGAGATTACTTCTTAATTTTTTTAAAACAAAAATCACTAACCTCTGACTTTCCATCATGGGAGATGAGACTGTAGCTTTATTTCCACCACCACCAACATACACACACAAGCATCCTCTAGATAAAGTTAGCCATCTGCCTTTATTAGATCAATAATCAGTGACTACATTATTATAATAGTCTCTGATTGCTTTTCTGCACAATTTTGTTTTCCTGGGAGTTAATAGTTATTGTTTTCTTAGTTCTATAGGTACTTGCCATTGAGTAAACTCCAATCTCTCAACCAACTTAGTCAACGATTGTTTACAGACAATTTTCTAAATCAGTGATTTTCAACCCGTGTGCCACCACACACCGGTGTGCCATGAGAGGATCTTAGGTGCGCTGAGAAAATATTTCAGTATCATTAATGAAATTACTTTCAAATGAAGTTCAAAGCATAGTAAGTACTGGGGAGCCTAACACAGCCACATACAAACCCTTTCCCCTCTCCATCTGCCTCTTCTCCTAAGACAAAGACACAAAGGAGCTGGTTAGCCCTTAAGAGTTCCTGCCAAAACACCCCAACCTGCCAGGAAAGCTGTGGACTTTGGGGGGGGGGGGGGGGGGGGGGGGGGGGGGGGCGGGGGGCGCGGGCCCCGGGCGGCGGGCCGCGGGGCCCCGGGGCGGCCCCCCCCCCCCCCCCCCCCCCCCCCGTCTGGCTATATGAAACTAAGAAATTGGTAAAAATGGGCTTTGGGTGGGTTTTTATCTTTTTGTGGTTGTTTTTATTTTCTTTTGAAT
>CAUYQV010059545.1:0-11270 GCA_963574575.1 Galagoides demidoff
AAAAAATAGACAACTAGTATTTATAAATAAAAGTAAAAGATAATTTCAAATAAACAGACCATGCCAAATCTTATAGACAATAGAAAAAGAAATACTTCAAAATCATTCTACTTAATCTGGATATACCTGATATTAAAATTGGAGAAAATATATTATTATAAAGGAGAAATTACAAACATATTTCACTTATAAATGAGGATGCAATATGATAAACAACATATTAGCATGTTAAATTAAAAATTAATGTTTAAATAATGTACTTTGGTCAAAATTAAATACAATTTATATGAGAATTAGTCATTATTTTCTTTTTTTTTTCCCTTGCCCACACCCCCTCCCTCCTTCTCTGTCTGGTCTTCCCTTCCCCCATGCCCCACTGTGTCATTAATTGTCATTAATTGTCTTCATATCAAAGTTGAATGCATAGGATTCTTACTTCTCCATTCCTGTGATGCTTTACTAAGAATAATGTGTTCCAGCTCCATCCAGGTTAGTACAAATGCTGTAAAATCTTCATTATTCTTGATGGCTAAATAATATTCCATGGTATACATATGCCACAGCTTACCAATCTATTCCTGGGTTGAACGACATTTAGGCTATTTCCACATTTTAGCAATTGTAAATTGGGCTGCAATAAACAGCCTAGAACAAGTGTCTTTATAATAAAAGTGTTTTTTTCCTTCTGGATAGTTGTCCAGTAATGGGATTTCAGGATCAAATGGGAGGTCTAGGTTGAGTTCTTTAAGACTTCTCCATACTTCCTTCCAAAAAGGTCATATTAGTTTACAGTCCCACCAGCAGTATAAAAGTATTCCTTTCTCTCCACATCCATGCCAGCATCTGCAGTTTTGAGATTTTGTGATATAGGCCATTCTTGCTGGGGTTAGATGGTATCTCAGGGTGGTTTTAATTTGCATTTCTCTAATAATTAGAAATGACGAGCATTTTTTTTATATGCCTACTAGCCATTCATCTATCATCTTTAGAGAAGATTCTATTCTTCTCTCTGCCCCATTGATGTATGGGATTGCTAGTTTTTTTTCTTGTAGTAATTGAAGTTCTGCGTAGATCCTGGTTATTAGACTTTTGTCTGATTCAAAATATACAAGTATCCTTTCCCACTGAGTAGGTTGTCTATTTCCTTTGGTTGTTGTCTCCTTGGCTGTACAGAAACTTTTCAGTTTCATTAAATCCCATTTGTTTATTATTGGTGTTGTTGCTATTGCCATGGCAGTCTTCCTCATAAAGTCTTTCCCCAGGCCAGTATCTTCCAGTGTTTTTCCTACTCTTTCTTTGAGAATTTTTATCATTTCATGCCTTAAATTTAGGTCCTTTATACATCTTGAATCAATTTTTGTGAGTGGAGAAAGGTGCAGGTCCAATTTCAGTCTTTTACATGTGGATATCCAGTTCTCCCAGCACCATTTATTAAATGGGGAGTCTTTCCCCCAGTGGATGCTCTTGTTCAGTTTATTGAAGATTAGGTGGCTGTAAGTTGTTGGTTTCATTTCCAGGTTTTCTATTTGATTCCAAACATCTATGTCTCTATTTTTGTGTCAGTACCATGCTGTCTTGATCACTACGGCCTTGTGGTACAGCCTAAAATCTGGTGTAATGATACTCCCAGCTTTGTTTTTGTTTCTAAGAACTGCCTTAGCTATACGGGGTTTTTTCTGGTTTCATACAAAACCCAGAATCATTTTTTTTTCCAAGTCTTGAAAGTATGATGTTAGTATTTTAATAGGGATGGTGTTGAATCGGTAAATTACTCTGGGAAGCATAGACATTTTAACAATGTTGATTTTTCCCAGCCATGAGCATGGTGTGTTCTTCCATTTGTTAATATCCTCTGCTATTTACTTTCTTATGGTTTCATAATTTTCTTTTAGAGATCCTTCATCTCTTTTGTTAGGTATATTCCTAAGTATTTCATTTTCTTTGGGGTTATGGTGAAGGGAATTATGTCCTTAATTAACCTCTCATCTTGGCTGTTGTTGGCATGTACAAAGGCAACTGATTTGTGGACATTGATTTTATATCCTGAGATATTACTATATTTTTTGATGACTTCCAAGAGTCTTGTGGTTGAATCTTTGGGGTTCTCCAGGTATAAGATCATATCATCAGCAAAAAGGGAGAGTTTAACCTCCTCTGCTCACATTTGGATACCCTTTATTTTCTTGTCTTGTCTAATTGTATTGGCTTAAACTTCTTGCACAATGTTGAATAGTAATGGTGACAGAGGACAACTGGTCTGGTTCCAGTTCTAAGAGGAAAAGCTTTCAGTATTACTCTGTTCAGTAAAATATTAGCTGTGGGTTTGTCATAGATAGCTTCAATCAGTTTAAGAAATGTACCACCTATGCCTATACACCTCAGTGTTCTAATTTTAAAAAGATGCTGGATATTATCAAATGCTTTTTCTGCATCTATTGAGAGAATCATGTAGTCTTTGGTTTTACTTCTATTGATATGGTGAATAACATTTATGGACTTGCATATATTAAACCAGCCTTGCATTCCTGGGATGAAACCTACTTGATCCTGATGTATGACTTTGAGATTAACACTTATTTAATGGATTTTAAGTAAAGCAGATTGCCTTCCAAAATGCAGGTGTGTGAGATAATTCTCACGTTACTTGCACTCTTTTGAAAAACTAAGAATATAAGTAATAACAGTTTGTGAGTATTGGGGTCTTGTCAGCAGCCTTGCGCCTTAGAAAACAGGCAGACCAGAACCTACAGAACAGGATTAACAACCTGCTGTATGGAACTCTTGACTGCACTGCTGTTCACCCAAGCAGATAAGGGTTGATAGCCCTCTGTGCAGGGGAACAGGTCTAAGGTGACGTGTGTATAAAACCACGTCCTTCAGTGGGTGGCTTCCAAAATCCTTGAAAACAAAGCTGTAAAACTTAATTCTTAGAGCTAAATTAAGTGCTTGCAATATAGATTACCCCCTTGCTTCCTCTGTTGATTTTTTACCCTATAGAAATAAAGTTTGGAATGCATGGCTGCTTAAGAAATAATATGGTTGTTTTTAAGTTAGTTTTCCAGACTCGATGTTTCCTTTTAAGGTTAGAATAGAATAGGGAATGTTAAATATAGACTATTTATTGATGTGGTGTACGTTACTTACTGACTATAAAAAGACCCTTTGAAATAAAGACGATTGCTACTTGCCATCCTATGAGCAGCAGTCTGTTTCTTGCATTCATACAATTTTAGGTGTGGACTAACACTTGAGGCAAAGCTCTCTCCATTTCCTTTCAGAGCCTTCAACCAACATAGGTGGGCATCAGCAAATCAGATGAAGGCTTGAATGAACAGAAGACTGACCTCACTGAGCAGGAGGGAATTCGGCTGCAGACACCTCCAGCCTGGAATGGCCACATCAGCTCTCTCCTGGGCCTCTGCCCTGCCAGCCCACCCTTCAGACTGGGATTCACCAGCCTTTGCAATCATGGGAGCCAATTCCTTAAAATAAATCCTTTCATGTATTAACACACACGACCTCTTGGTTCTGTTTCTCCAAAGTACCTTCAACACAATGTGTTTTTACTGTCCTTTTATTTAATCTGGTGAGTCTTCTATTTTGGTACTCTATTGTACAATCAAGACCTTATCATATAGACAAATCATTCATACATGCTTGGCTTTATTCCACTTATTAATTCTCTTTCTTTGTCTATAAGCCCTTTTGAAAGAATGAAACTGAGGAGTTATTGTCACTTTAAAATACATGCTAATAATTAGTAGAGAAACCTCCCCATCATCATGTCTTTTTACAATATTTTTTGTCTTCTCACCAGTTTATTCAATCAAGTGGGTTTTGTGATTGTGTGACAGCATTCTAAAAACTCTCCTTTGAGATTTGCACTGGTGATGTGGTGACCTTAGGGATTTATAGGGAAGATATTGACATATTTTAAGTGGAAAATGTTCCCAATTATTCATCAAGTATTCCTTTTAATTAATTAAAAATTATTTTATGTTCTTCACTAAAATTTTATTTTTTATTTTAAGATATTTAGGGATTCAAGTGGTTTTTGGTTACACAGATGAATTGTTTAGTGGTGATGTCTAGGTTATTAGTGCACCCATCACCCAAACAGTGTATAACGCACCCAGTATGTGATCTTTCTTCTCACTCCCTCCTCCCATCTCCCCCACTTCTAAGTCTGCAGTGTCTGCTGTACCACTCTGCATGCCCCTGAACACACCACAGACATGGCATGTGGTTTTCCATTCCTGCATCCCTTAACTTGGGATAATGCCCTCCAGTTCCATCCAATTTGATGCAAAAGGCATTATTTTATTCTTCGTTGGCTGAGTACCACATTTTCCCAGTAGTAGGCCTACTAAATCAAAAGGTAGCTCTACCTACAGTTCTTTGAGAAATCTCCATACTTTTGTCTACCGAGGTTATACTAATTTATGTCCCCATAAACTGTGTATGAACATTTTCACCACAACTGCACCAATATATTGTTTTCTGACTTTTTAATAATTGGCCATTCTAATTGGGGTAAAGTGGTATCTCATTGTGGCTTTAATTTACATTTCCCTAATGATTGATTATTGAAGTTAAGCTTCTTTTCATGTTGTTTGCTATTTGCATCTCTTCTTTTGAAAAATCTCTACAAAGAGAACTGCAAAACACTGATGAAAACAATTATAGATGACACAGACAAATGGAAAAACATCCCATGGTCATGGATTGTAAGAATCAGTATTTTGAAAATGACTGTACTGCCCCAAACAATCTCAGATACAGTGCAATTCCTATTAAAATGCCAACATAATTTTTAACTGAATTAGAAAAAAATCCTAAAATTCATATGGAACCCAAAAAGAGCCTTAATAGCCAAAGCAATCTTAAATAAAATGAACAAATCTGGAAGCATCACATTACCTAATCTCAAATTAAACTATTAAATACAAGGCAATAGTAACCAAAACAGTATGGTACTGGTATAAAAGTAGACACACAGGTCGATGGTACAGAAGAGAGGCCCCCCAAACAGAGCCAGATACTTACAGTCAACTGATCATCAGCAAAGCTTACAAGAGCATGCTGGGGAAAGGACATCCCGTTCAATAAACAGTACTGAGAAAATTGAGCAGCCAAACAACAGTGAAGCTAAGTCCTATCTCTCACCACATATATCAAAATTAACACACAATGGATTAAAGACTTAAACATAAGACCAGAAATCATAAAAATTCTAGATTAAAACCTGGGGAAAGCTCTTTCAGTTGTTGGTCTAGGTAAAGAATTCATGACTAAAACACCAAAGGCAAATGAAACATAGATAAAAATAAATAAATAGGACTTAATTAAACTAAAGAATTTATGCATGACAACAACAACAATAAATCAACAGAGTAAACAGATGACCTATAGAATGGGAAAAGAAATATTCTGAAACTTTATATCTGACAAAGGAGTGATATCCAGAATCTATAAGAAATTCAAACAAATCAGCGATCAAAATACAAATAACTTCTTTAAAAATTGGGTAAAAGACAGACATTTTTTCATTAAAGTTTTATAGTTTACTTTATCTATTTGTTTATTTATTTATTTTTGAGACAGAGTCTCACTTTGTCAGCCTTGGTAGAGTGCTGCAACATCACAGCTCACTGTAACCTCAAACTCCTGGGATTAAGTGATTCTCTTGCCTCAGCCTCCAGAGTAGCTGGGACTATAGGTGTCTGCCACAACACCCAGCTATTTTTAGAGATGAGGTCTCACTCTAGCTCAGGCTGGTCTCGAACTGATGAGCTCAGGCAGTCCACCCACCATGGCCACCCAGAGTGCTGGGATTACAAGCACCTGACCTTATAGTTTGCTTTAAATAAATGCAGTGTATTTCTCATTAAATTAATTCCTAGGTACATTTTTTGTTGTTATTTCAAATAAAATGTTTTCTTTTATAAAGTGTAAGATTTATTAATACACAGAAAAGTTATTGACTGTTGTATTTGTATTTTAGCTCCCTCACTAAACTCTTTTATTTAAAGTAAATTTTTTGGTTTATTTACCCAGTAGATGAAAAAATAAACATTTTATCTAAAAATAATAATCTTGCCTTAACTTCTTCAATGTCTCTATCTTCTTTACACTTGTACTACCCTGGCAAAAAATATTTATAATAATATTGAAAATTTATTTTGCTAGTAATATATTTGTATAGTAGCACTTAAGAAATGTTACTATCGGTAGTGTGAGTTAAACTCTGCAAAGCAGTTTATACAGCTTATCTTTCTTATCCTTCAAAATAAACTTATGGTGTAGAAGTTACTGACCCTTTCATATTCTCAGTTTCCTATCTGCAAAACAGGAATAACAATACAACCTACACCCCAAGGCTGTTGTGGAGACTAAATTCTTACAGTACACTAATTTGGTGGTGCCTAACATAGTCGGCTTCCACTGTGATAGCTGTTAGCTCACTACCATGACTATCATTGTTTTATGTTTGTTTTATATGTGTATTTGTTATTTACATTGTTTTACATAACTATTATTACTTTTTCATTATGTTACAAATGTAAAAATATGAGGCCTTGGAGAAATCAAGTTCACAAAGCTAGTAAGTGTGGAATTGGGACTCAGGCCCATATCTGTTAAACTGCCAAATATACATTTTTCCTACATTTTTTTTTTACTTTGATGGTAATTTTCTAGTGTACCAATGTTAACCATGATAAATAAATTACCTTTCAACTCCTAGTTAATAAAAATATTTGATATGGAATAGTTATCTAATTTTATGACTTGCATTTTAGGGTTTGGAGATGATTACACTGGTTTTTTTCTATTGTCTAATCAACTAACGAAACTAATTTTATGGACAGATTTCCTAATATTAAACCATCCTTGAATTTCTGAAATAAATTTTACTTAGAAATAGTTGTGTTATTCTTTTGCTATTTTGTGAAATTCAATTTGTTAATTCATTCAGTTTGATTTCTTTTACTATGTAAGGCAAATTTTTATTCTTTTTATTCTTATATTTTGAATACTTTGTTTTCAAGTGTGTCTCCTGGAAAGAACATTGAGTTGAATTCTGTTTTTTGGTTGATTTGAGACTGTTGTGGTTTATATTTTAACTGTTATTTTAATAAAAGTGTTCAATCCAATTATATTCATTTTCATAAGCAATATAGGTGACCTTACTTCAGCCATCCATATTATATTTTCTTATTTTTATACCCATTCATATTTCCTTTGCTGTATTTTTACTAACTGTTTTTCATTTAGCAATTTGGAAAAAAGTTTTAAAACTTTTCAAGTGTTTGTATGTGCATTAAAGGTGGGGTTTTTTTCAGTACACTTTCTATAGTACAGTATATTTGTGATCAGGAAAATTAAAGTACATGATAACTTTTATGATTTCTCACCCAACCTCTCCTTATTCTAAATATTATAACTGAGAAGTTTTTAAACCAGATGCCTAATGACAAATTATTTTTACACTATCATGAATCTTTTCTTTGAAGAATTGCCTGTGACATTTATATTCTTGTTTGTAACCACACAGCAATTATTTAGATGTAATTCATCTTTGAAATACTTTATGGTTTTCTTCTAATTCTTTTGTGCTATGACTTCTCCAAGCTTGAGTTCTTTATTTTGATTTATGACACAGTTTCCTGGTATATATATATCTTCAAGTCAAGTTTTGGGGAAGAATATGGGTGTGCATATTTTCTAAGAGCTTACAAATGTGACAATGTTTTTCTTTTGCTTCTACTCATAAACCATAAATTTGGCTGTGAATAGAATCTTTGGGTCATAACATTTTAACTCAAAAGCTTATTAACCTCATTCCACTGCTTTCTGTTGCTGAATTATGATCCCCTCCCACTTTATTTCCATCTTGGCTGTGGTGTTTCCTACGTTATGCAGGGAATCTATCGTCGTATGCCATTTTACTACTAGACAATGAGCTCTCAAGGACTGTGACCACATTTTATTGATCTTTGATTCCCCAAGACCCAGCACGGCACCCAATGCATTTGAAGTATTCAGAAGAGGTTACTTTAGTTAAGGAATATATATGAATGAATAAGCTTCACAAATTACAATGTTCTACATAAATAAAAGGGCAGGACCATCATGAAAGGCTCTTCAGTATAATTGAAATCCTATAAAATTCTACTTAAAAGCCTTTCTATTAAATTTAGTATTACTTTAATTCTGTTTATAGATGAATCAATTTTTCAGAGGAGGCTGGCTGAAGTTAAAAGTAGAGTCGAGCCCAAGAAAATACTTTCTCCTGAAACTTTATTGGCAAAGGTTGTGACTTCTCATTCAAAGAGTGATAATCAGGAGTGACCATTTCATCATGATTTTAAGTTAGACTTGAAAAGAGCCCAAAGAAAAGGAACCATAAGAGAAGGCTGACATATCATTATGATAATCTCAAAAAAACAAGCAAAATTCAGATGACACAGCCTAGCACAGGACATGGAGTTTATGTATCGGGGCAGGCTAGCATCTTTTCTTAAATAACACAAAAGAGCACACAGACAAGTTCCAGAGTCCAAAAAACCATGGCATGAATGCCATATAACTAGTTTGGAGTATAGCACACATCAGAAACTGACCCTTGATTTTCCATTGAATGAATTGGTTAAAATGTTGAAAGGACTTGGCTCAGTACCTGAAAAATAGTAAGTGCACAATTCATGTGAATTCCATTTCCTTGCTACCCATGCATGAATCTTAAATGCAGACACAAATCAATGGATAGTTCAGGTGTAGGAATTTGCCCAATAGTCATGAAGAGCATGTGCAGGGCTTTATCACTAGTACCATTTAGTGAGGAGTGAGTCATGTCTTGTTTAAGACTTGGTGTGTTGCCGTAAAATTGTATTTATTTGCTAGAGTTAATTTTTAAAATATCATCTTTGCTAGTTTATTTACCATGTCAGAAGAACTCCATATATCAGAGTGGTATTTAGAAACAGAGGCCCTAGATGCAAATGACACAGCTGTGCTTTGAATTCAATACAGTTGCATTAACAGTAAATGTTTAATGTTTAATAACCCAGTGTCACCACAACAACAAAAAATATTGCATAAAATGTTCTCTGAGTAATAGAAAATAGGAAAAAACTGAAATATAAGGGCATTGATGTACTTTCCTGAAGAAAAATTCATTCTTAAAGAACTACCTCAGCTGAAAGAGAAATGTATAAAAAATAAAGAATGCAAGATTGAGAAAGATATTATTCAAAAGCAAAATTGATGTCAAGTTAGAAAAATTATTAGCTTATATCTAAATAATTATAAAACTTAATCATAAGAGAGCTCTTATGTTGAAGAATATTCTCTTAAAAAGTTAATTGTGTATATATTAATACTATTTAGTTGATGTATTATTAAGTATAAAATGTAGAGAGAGCAATAAAAAAGAAAAAATCAAGGAATCAAAATAGAAAGTGAAAAATAATTAAAATCAGGCACACTTTTTACCACAATAAATATATATATATATATTTAACTTCTTGTTTAAAAAGGCAAAATATTGATAAGGTTTAATAGGTGGAGGAGGAGGGGCAAGATGGCCAACAGGTACCAGCCACCGACAGAAGCTCCCATTTAGAGGGAAGGATAAAGTCCAGAAAACATCCAACTAAGTTTAAGACTAGAAGCCCAGCCAAGAGAGAAGAGTCATACCTACAGGACACCTCTGCTGAGGCAAGCTGTGACTCCTGGAGCGCAACTTACAGGTATATGGAATATGTCAAAGGAAAAATGTCCATACCCTCCCCCAAGAGAGCTGTATTTTTCTCTTCGTTTTCTCTTCTTCTGCTCCTGTAAGCTTCCTATAGGCAAGAGATGAACTGAAGACCTATTATCTCACCCCACATGTGAGAGCTACAGGCAATGGGACTACTCCCCTAGAGGAGCCCTGTTGAGACTCCGAACACCCTCTTGCCAGGCAGAAAAATCCAACTTAAGTTTCCACTGCCATTTTGAATATCCAGTCCACCCTTCCCCCTTTGCCTGCAGAGACAGTGAAAGGAGGCCCAAGAGTAGTGTCCTCCCACCTGCAGGACTAAGCACACTCTCTGGCACTGCAGCTGAATGTTCCCTGTGCCACTGCTGCCATTTCCCTGCCCCCTGGTTGCCCCGGCAGGGCTGAACTAGGACTGATCTGGCTGCTGCCTTTCCCCTGCCCCCCATCACTTCCAGAGGGCCAATCAAGGACTCACCCAGTTGCTGCCATTCCCCTGCCCCCTGGTCGCCCCAGTGGGGCCAACCTAGGACTGACCTGGCCTCTGCCATTCTCTTGCCCCCCGGTTGCCCCAAGGCCAAACAAGATCTGATACCACTGCACACGTTCTGCACAGCCGCTCTCATTCCCCTGCCCCCCAGTCGCCCCAGCAGTCGAGAATCAGGAGAAGAGACAGACACACCCTGTCTCTCTGGGCAACTAAAAGAAGCCGGCACCTTCTCTGGTGGCAGCCACTGACTGAAAGGTTCTGATAAGGTCTCCAAACAGTGTAAATTCATCATGGGGCAGAATCAGCAGAAAAACTCCAGCAACTTGAATAACCAGAATAGATCAACTCACCCAAGGAAAAATGGAGCACATGCAATCGAAGACCCCAACCATAAACAGATGGCTCAGATGTCAGAAATCAAGTTCAGGATTTGGATAGCAAATAAGATTAACAGAATGGAAGAAAGGAGAGAATTAGAATTTCAAGAAATTATTCAAAAGATATCACAAGAAATTATTCAAAAGATGTCTCAAGAATTCAATGAATTCAAAGATAAAATGATCAAAGATTTTGAAACATTGAGATAAGAGTTTGCAGCCCTCAAAGATCTGAAAAATACGGTAGAATCCCTCAGTAACAGAATGGAACAGGTAGAAGAAAGGATCTCTGACATTGAAGACAAAGCCTTCGAACGAACCCAAGAGCTGAAAGATGAAAAGAAATGGAGAACAAAAATGGGTCTTTCTCTCAGAGAGCTCCAGAGTAATTTGAAGAAAACTAATATTCTCCTTATGGGAATCCCTGAAGGCAATGAAGTTGCTTCGCAAAACACAGAGGCTCTTCTTCATGAAATTATGAAAGAGAACTTTCCAGACATGCCAAGAAATTCCGAAATTCAGATAGCAAATATTTTCAGAACCCCAGCATGACTCAACCCGAACAAGACATCACCCAGGCACATCATAATTAACTTCACTAAAGTTAATATGAAAGACAAAATTCTGAAAGCAGTTAGATGTA
>CAUYQV010059548.1:0-13507 GCA_963574575.1 Galagoides demidoff
GGCACCTGTGGTCCCAGCTACTTGGGAGGCGGAGGCAGGAGACTCGCTTGAGCCCAGGAGTTGGAGGTTGCTATGAGCTGTGATGCCATGGCACTCTATCCAGGGGGATAACTTGAGGTTTCATCTCAAAAAAAAAAAAAGAACGAAAGAAAGAAAGGGGGGAGGGAGGAGAAAGACAGAGAGATTTGATCAGAGAAAGTAGTAAAGCCATTGGGGCCCTACATTGCTGTATCATCCATAGTGCCATGAATATCAAGAAGAAAGTGGTGATTTACAGTGTCTAATGTTACAGAGAGCTTGAAAGCAAGAAGGCGGCTCAGCGCCTGTAGCACAGTGGTTCCAGCACTGGCTACGTGGACCGAGGGTGGCAGGTTTGAACCGGGCCCGGGCCAGCTAAACAATGACAACTGCAACAACAACAAAAAAATAGCCAGGTGTTGTGGTGGGTACCTGTAGTCCCAGCTACTTGGGAAGCTGAGGCAGGGGAATCCTTAAGCCCAAGAGTTTGAGGTTGCTGTGAGCTGTGACACTAGGGCACTGTACCGAGGGCAACATATTCAGACTCTGCCTCAAAAGAAAGGCAAGAAGGCTTGCATAAAAGGGTTTTAGAGGCTCAGCACCTGTGGCTCAAGTGGCTAAGGTGCCAGCCACATACACCTAAGGTGGCGGGTTCAAATCCAGCCCGGGTCTGCCAAACAACAATGACGGTTGCAACCAAAAAATAGCTGGGCATTGTGCTGGGCGCCTGTGGTCCCAGCTACTTGGGAGGCTAAGGCAGGAGACTCGCTTGAGCCCAGGAGTTGGAAGTTGCTGTGAGCTGTGATGCCACAGCACTCTACCCAGGGGGACAGCTTGAGGCTCTGTCTCAAAAAAAATAGGGTTTTAGAGCTGATAATCACATGTAGGATGCCTTCAAGAGCAGTTTTTGTAGTATGGGATGGTGAAAAGAGGAAAAAGGTTTTCTGAGGCAATGGGGCCTTGATGCCAGCTTGTAATGTTAACTGAAGTATGTTGTGACTTTTTATAAATGTATCACTCTGTAACGTGTACATTTCTCTTTTGTTTTCATAGCATGCTCTAAAGAATGGTGACATCTGTGAAACTTCAGACAAACCAAAAGGCACACCTAGAAGAAAACCTGCTAAGAAGAATAAAAGCCAAAAAAAAAATAATGCAACACCCTTGAAACAGGTTATTTTATTTTATTTTTTCAAGACAAAGTCTCTTCCCTTTACCTGGGCTAGCATACAGGGGCACAATCATAGCTCACTGCAACCTCTAACTGCTGGGCTCAAGTGATCTCCTGCCTCAGCTTCTGAAATAGCTAGAACTACAGGTGTATACTTTGCTAAAGTTTGTGTTTTTCTATAGAAAAGGAGGCTTGCTGTGCTGCTCAGGCAGGTTTCAAACTTCTGGCCTTAGGGACCTCCCACTTTGGCCTCTGGAAGTGCTAGCATTATAGGAGTGAGCCACCATGCCCAGCCCTGAGACAGGATATTTTACAACATTGAGATTTAACTTCAAAGGATTACTTATTACTACCCTTATTAAGTAGTATAAACTATCTTTAATTTCAGTGATTAGTATACTGTTTTATTTCAATACGTAATCATAAAGCTGGTTTTTTTTTTTTTTTTTTTTTATTGCAGTGTTTGGCTGGGGCTGGGTTTGAACCCACCACCTCCAGCATATGGGGCCAGTGCCTCACTCGTTTGAGCCACAGGCGCTGCAAAAGCTTTTTTTTTTTGAGACAGAGCCTCAAGCTATCCCCCTGGGTAGAGTGCTGTGGCATCACAGCTCACAGCAACCTCCAGCTCTTGGGCTCAAGCAAGTCTCCTGCCTCAGCCTCCCAAGTAGCTGGGACCACAGGCGCCCGCTATAGTGTCCGGCTATTTTTTGGTGGCAGCTGTCATTGTTGTTTGGCAGGCCCAGGCTGGATTTGAACCTGCCACCTTAAGTGTCTGTGGCTGGTGCCTTACCCGCTTGAGCCACAGGTGCCGAGCCTAACTGTTGAAATTCTTTTTTTTTTTGAGACGGAGCCTCAAACTATCCCCCTGGGTAGAGTGCCATGGCTTCACAGCTCATAGCAACCTCCAACTCCTGGGCTCAAGTGAGTCTCCTGCCTCCGCCTCCCAAGTAGCTGGGACCACAGGCACCCACCACAATGCCCGGCCATTTTTTGGTTGCAGCCATCATTGTTGTTTGGCGGGCCTGGGCTGGGGATTTGAACCAGCCACCTTAGGTGTACGTGGCTGGCGCCTTAGCCGACTGAGCCATAGGCGCCGAGCCAATTGTTGAAATTGTTAAGATGAACTAGATGCTACAACAGCTGCTGTCTTGGGTTTAGGTGTTGTTCCTTCAGAGAATCCATGTCTAAATCTACAGTACACAATTTTTAGTGACTAGTTGCTGTGGTATTTCTTCTTTTAGCCTTGACCCTCCAGTTAAACTTTCTCTTGCACTTGGCAGGGTAGCCACATTTGCCACAGGTTAGCTTTTCCAGGTGGTAGGTCATAGAGCCAAAGTGTGGCACAATGTACATGTCTTATTCTGATGCATTCCAAAGGATGATGTTCCCTTTGTCCTAGAGCTTTTGTGGCCAAGACCAAAAAGGCAATATTTAAACTTTTTTTATTTTTGTAGAGACAGAGTCTCACTTTATTGCCCTCGGTAGAGTGCCGTGGCATCACACAGCTCACAGCAACCTCCAACTCCTGGGCTTAGGTGATTCTCTTGCCTCAGCCTCCCAGCAGCTGGGACTACAGGCGCCCACTATAATATATGGGACTGGCACCCTACCCACTGAGCCACAGGCACTGCCCCGCAATATATAAATCTTTTAAAACAACCATTAATGGGCGGCACCTGCGGTTCGGTGGATAGGGTTCCAGCCCCATATGCCGAAGGTGGCAGGTTCAAACCGGGGCCTGGCCAAACTGCAACAAAAAATAGCTGCGCGTTGTGGTGGGTGCCTATAGTCCCAGCTACTCAGGAGGCTAAGGCAAGAGAATCGCCTAAACCCAGGAGTTGGAGGTTGCTGTGAGCAGTGACGCCATGATACTCTACCAAGAGCAATAAAGTAAGACCTTATCTCTACAGAAATTAAAAAAAAAAAAAACCATTAAACTTTCTATTGTTGGCAGCGCCTATAGCTTAGTAGGTAGGGTGCCAGCCGCGCACACCAGGGTTGGTGGGTTGGAATCCAGCCCCCGCCTGCTAAAAACAAAAAAATAGCCAGGCATTGTGGTGGGTGCCTTAGTCCCAGCTACTCGGGAAGCTGAGGCAAGAGAATCGTTTAAGCCCAAGAGTTTGAGGTTGCTGTGAGCTATGATGTCATTGCACTCTATGTAGGGTAACAAAGGGAGACTCTGTCACAAAAACAAAAACAACTTTCTGTCTATGAACATACATGGAAGAAACGATAATATAAAGAATAGATGGGGCTTGGAGCCTGTAGCTCAGCAGTTAGGGTGCCAACCACATACACTGGAGCTGGCAGGTTTGAATCCAACCCAGGCCTGCCAAACAGCAATGACAACTACAATCAAAAAATAGCCGGGCATTGTGGCAGGCACCTGTAATTCCAGGAATTTAGCACTCTACCAAGGGCAACAAAGTGAGACTCTGTCTCAAAAGAAAAAAGAATTAGGTGGGAAAGATAAATGCTAAAATCAGGACAGTGCTTATTTTGTGGACTGCAGGGAAGAAGGTGATGATGGTGTTTGAGAGGAGTACCTGAGGGCCTTAGAGTGAATGGGCTGTGTTTCATTTCTTGAGACAGAGTCTCTCTCTTTTTTTCTTTTCTTTTCTTTTCTTTTTTTTTTTTTTTTGTGTGTGTGTGTATGTGTGTCTGTGTTTCACTTCTTAAGCTCAAAGATAGGTATCTTTTTTTTTCTCTCTTTCTTCAAAAATCCTGAAACTATCAATTCCAGGGAACCCAAAAGTCTAGGTAGAGTCACTTCTGCTAGTTAAAAGCAGGATACCTGGAAGCTAAACATTTTGATGTCTTATTAGTCAACTTGAGTTTCATCCTTGCCAAGGGGGAAGAGAGCTAACAGTTGATAAGCTCTTGCTCTATGCCCAACCAGAGTGCTGGATGCTTTATACACTTTCTCTCTTTCTTATTCCTTACAAGAAATATAGGAGGTAGATTAATTATATTGTAACTTTAACAGATGGGGAAAATAAAGAGATTAAGAAATTTGTCCATGATTATGTAATGGGAGAGTTGGAATTTAGATATATGTGGTTTTGACCCCAAGCTTTTTTCACTATATCATGTAGCCTTTCAAATCAGTTAACTATTCTGTCAAGCCTCCACTGTCCACCCCCTTTCCAAACAAGATTGTAGTTTGCCCTCTTTAAAAATGTATGCATGTTTGTATCTTTGATTTCTTTTGTAGTGGAAAGTTGGTGACAAATGTTCTGCCATTTGGTCAGAAGATGGTTGCATTTACCCAGCTACCATTGCCTCAGTAGATTTTAAGAGAGAAACCTGTGTTGTGGTTTACACTGGATATGGAAATAGAGAGGAGCAAAATCTGTCTGATCTACTTTCCCCAACCTCTGAAGTAACTAATAACATAGAACAGAATGCTCAAGAGGTAAGTATACCAAAAAATTCAATTCCTGAAAGCAGGGACTAGATGAGACACTAAGCAGTATAATTAGCCATCAGTTTGATTCACTGAGGCATTAAATTTTTCTTAATGACACCTTTGTAACAAATATTACTTTTTTTTTTTTTTTAAAGAATGAAAATGAAAGTCAAGTTTCAACAGATGAAAGTGAGACCTCCAGGTCTCCTGGAAATAAATCAAATAATATCAAGTCAAAAACTACTCCGTGGAACTCTTTTCTCCCTCCGCCTCCCCCCATGCCAGGATCAGGACTGGGCCTAGGAAAGGTAAACATCCCACACAGAAAAGGCTTCCCAGTAAATTATTTATATTGAGACTTTTAACCCCTTCTTTAAGTGAATTCCCATGAAAGTTTTGTGGTTCTCTTCATATACACTTTAGAGCTCTTTGAAAAGAAAATAGGTAACAATGCAGGTGGCACCTATAGCTCAGTCGGTAGGGCCCCGGCCACATACACCAAGGCCGGCAGGTTTGAACCCGGCCTGGGCCTGCTAAACAACAATGATAACTGCAACAAAAAAATAGCCGGGCATTGTGGTGGGCACCTACCTGTAGTCCCAGCTACTTGGGAGGCTGGGGCAAGAGTATTGCTTAAGCCTAAGAGTTTGAGATTGCTGTGAGCTGTGATCTCAGCACTTTGGGAGGCCAACGTGGGTGGATTCTTTGAGCTAAGGAGTTTGGGACCAGCCCAAAAATGAGATCCTATCTCTAAAAAAAAAATAGCTGGATGGCCAGGCACGGTGGCTCAAGCCCAGCACTCTGGGAGGCCATAGCGAGTGAATTGCTTGAGCTAACAAGTTTGAGACCAGCCTAACCAAGAGCAAGACCCCGTTTCTAAAACATGGCCAGGCCTTGTGGCCGGTACCTATAGTCCCAGCTATTTGGGAGGTTGAAACAAAAGGTTCACTGGAGCCCAAGAGTTTGAGGTTGCTGTGAGCTCTGATGCTACAGCATTCTACCAGGGGAAAGAAAGTGGGACTCTGTCTCTAAAAAAATTAAAAAAAAAAAAGATGCCATAGCACTTTACCAAGAGCGACTGAGTAAGACTCCGTCTCAAAAAAAAAATTTTTAGAAAGTGTTTTGAGACAGGTCTTTGCTCTGTTGCCCAGGTTAGAGAACAGTGGGATCATCAGAGATCCCTGCAAACTCCACCTCCTGGACTCAAGCGATCCTCTTGCCTAAGTCTGCTGAGTAGCCGAAACTACAGGCACATGCTACCACATTGGCTTAATTTTTTTTTTTTTTTTGTAGTGACAGGGTCTTACTATTGCCCAAGCTGGTTTCAAACTCCCAGCCTCAAGCTGTCCACCGTCCTTGGCCTCCCAAAGTTAGGATTACAGGAATGAGCCAGCATGCCTGACCAGAGAGTATAGTAGAACCTCCATAGTTGACCATTTCCCTATATTGACCACTTCCTTAAGTTGATTTAATTTTCATAGACCAGACATGCCCACATGTACATGTTAGCAGAGTAGACCTAGTTCTTAGGTGGCCTACATGACTACCTCTGTGTGTTGACTAGTTTGTTACAATCCCTTCAGTGGTCACCTCACAAAGGTGCTACTGTATTAGGCTATAGTTCCTCATGTCACCCGTGTAAAAGAAAGTAAAAGTATATATAGTATTTAATATAGACAGAATCCTGAGGAGGTCCCAGATTGTTTTGTACAGTTAAAATATAAGTATTTTCAGGCAGCGCCATGGCTCAGTGAGTAGGGTGCCAGCCCCATATACGGAGGGTGGTGGGTTCGAACCTGGCCCTAGCCAAACTGCAACAACAACAACAACAACCAAAAAGAAGAAGAATAAGTATTTTCATTTATGGTTCTTTTTGTTATAAGTAACAAATCAACTTGAAAAAAATAGATTTTTGTTATGGGTTAGATTATGTCACAGAACCCAAGGGTACTTTTCATTTTAGTTCTTCTGTGTAAATCAGTGATTTCCCTGGAGAATATGGTATTTAGGCAGTATTTTTAAAAATTAAGCATGATTTATCAGAACTGTCTCTTAAATTTCTGTGATTAATTTTTTTTTTTGAGACAGTGTCTTACTATGTTGCCCTGGGTAGAGTGCTGTGGTGTCACAGCTCACAGCAACCTTATATTCCTTGAGCTATTCTCTTGCCTCAGCCTCCCAAGTAGCTGGGACTACAGGCGCCCACACAATGCCCAGCTATTTTTTAGTTGTAGTTGTCATTGCTGTTTGGCAGGCCTGGGCTGGATTTGAACCCGCCAGCTCCCATGTATGTGGCTGGTGCCCTAGCCTCTGAGTTACAGGTGCCAAGCCTATGATTACTTTCTTATTGAGACTTATGATAGTGTTACTATAACAGTTTCTTCACACTAAAACGATTAAACCCTTAATTAATGTATATCATGCTAAATTGGTTTCAGGGAATTGATTTTTATAAAATAAGAGGTTTACTAGTTTTTAGAATATGTGATCTAAGTTAGCTAAAATAGCTTCCAAAAAATTTACACAATTTAAGGCTGGGCGCAGTGGCTCATGCCTGTGATTCTAGTACTCTTGGGAGGCCAAAGCGGGTAGATTGCTTGAGCTCAGGAGTTCAAGACCAACTGAGCAAGAGACCCCGTCTCTACTAAAAATGAAAACCTAAGGCAAGAGGATCACTTAAGCCCAAGGGTTTGAGATGGTTATGAGCTGTGATGCCATGGCACTCTACTAAAGGCAACAAAGTGTGAGACTCTGTCTCAAAAAAAAATTACATGATTTAGATAATGAAATTGGGGGTACAGTCTTTTATGATAGAAATATTTTGCTGAATATGCTGTCTCTGATTTATTAGGTAATTACAAATCTTCCTTACTTTCGTTTTGCTCCTTTTAAGGACTACATAAGAGAGCGGTGCCAGGGCGCCCGCCCCATATGCTGGAGGTGACGGGTTCAAACCCAGCCCTGGCCAAAAAAAAAAAAAAAAAGGACTACATAACACTACATAGAAAGGAAATGAGAAAATAGGTAATTGTTGGGGTTTTTATTGAGACAGAGTCTCACCATGTCACCCTTAGAAGAGTGCATGGCATCACAGCTCACAGCAACCTCAAACTCTTAGACGTAAGCCAGCGGTTCTCAACCTGTGGGTCGAGACCCCCTTGGACTGTATTAAAGGTTCACGGCATTAGGAAGGTTGAGAACCACTGGTTAAGTGATTCTCTTGCCTCAGCCTCCCAAGTAGCTGGGACTACAGTCACCCACCACAATACCCAGCTGTTTTTCTGTTGTAGTTGTCATTGTTTTAGCAGGCCCAGGCCAGGTTCAAACCTGGTAGCGCCAGTGTATGTGGTCTGTGCCGTAACCACTGCAGTATGGGTGCTGAGCCTTATCCTTTATGTATTGAATTCTCTTTTTTTCATATTGAAATTGATAAATTAATTTTCCTTTGAAATATTCGTTATAGCAAGGTTTAAAATTCAATGGCCCACCGCCGCCGCCACCACCACCACCACCACCACCACCACTACCGCCCCACTTCCTTTCATGCTGGCTGCCTCCATTTCCTTCTGCACCACCAGTAAGTACAAAAGAATTCAGATTAAATTTTGCTTTCATATATAGCAGTGGTTCTCAACCTGTGGATCATGACCTCTTTGAACCATACTAAAGGTTTGCAGCATTAGGAAGGTTGAGAACCACTGATATAGAGGTTGAATGTAGGGGATTATAAAATATCTGTTTAGACCAGGCGTCCTCAAACTACTTGCCCACGGGTTACTGCAGCCCGCCTAGGACATTTATCCTGCCTGCCGGGATTTTTTGCCACAGCTGCCTGTCCTGCTTAGCATCCGACTCGTCCCAAGGCCTGAAGTCCAGCCCTCCAACAGTCTGAGGGACAGTGAACTGGCCCCCTGTTTAAAAAGTTTGAGGACCCCTGGTTTAGACCATCCATTAGGCCAGATTCTAATGAATAAAAATTTGAACTTAACCTCTGGGGGGAGGGGTTTTTGTTGTTTGTTGTTTTTTAGAGACAGAGTCTCACTTTATTGCCCACAGTAGAATGCTGTGGCATCACAGCTCACAGCAACCTCCAACTCCTGGGCTTAGAGGATTCTCTTGCCTCAGCCTCCTGAGTAGCTGGGACTACAGGTACCCACCATAATGCCCAGCTAATTTTTTGGTTGCAGTTTGGCTGGAGTCAGGTTTGAAGCCACTACCCTGGGTATATGGGGCCGGTGCCCTACTCACTGAGCCACAGGCACCACCCAGTTTGGTTGTTTTCAACACCTTTCTGTTACTCAGGTACAGTGCTCGCATAGCCCCAACTCTGAGCTCTACATTGCCTGCTTCCTTCCTACCAGAAGTTGCTGTCTATCTGCCTGGGGGTAGTTCTCACTAGAAAGGATTACAAGTTATTAATGTTTTGCCCTACCATGTATACTTAGATAATTAGATGTTGGCCTCTGATCCTGTAAACTGAATTTTTTTGTCATGATATATTTTTAAGTATTAACAACAGATACAAAGATACTTCTTGTTACGTTGTATGTATTGGGGAAGGTAGGGCAGATGTTCTACCCAAGACCTTTACTTAATATAGTCCTTGAAATGCTATGTGTATGTGTTAGGAACAACATAAAGGTATTTATGCGTGATATTTTACTCATATGTTCATTATGAAACAAATGTAGTCCAATTAAATAAAAACGTTTAAATATTATACATCACCTATTGCCTTTTAATCCTTGTTGGATTTAATTTTATTGGTCTTTTATTGTCATTGGTTGGCTTTCTCCAGATGTTAGATCTTATAAAAATTTAAATATGAGATAACACGGAGTATGACAAAAGATATAATTGATATTTAGCATTCTCTGCGGTAGTATGAATCTCCAGAATTCACACTTTTTTTACTGAATTTAAAATGTATGTTTTTCCATTTTCAGATAATTCCCCCACCACCTCCTATATGTCCAGATTCTCTTGATGATACTGATGCTTTGGGAAGTATGTTAATCTCTTGGTACATGAGTGGTTATCATACTGGCTACTATATGGTAAGTAATCACTCAGCATATTTTCCTGACAATTTCTTTTTTTTTTTTTTGAGACAGAGCCTCAAGCTGTCCCCCTGGGTAGAGTGCATTGGCATCATGACTCACAGCAACCTCCAACTCCTGGGCTCAAGTGAGTCTCCTGCCTCCACCTCCCAAGTAGTTGGGACCACAGGCGCTCGCCACAACGCCTGGCTATTTTTTGGTTGCAGCCGTCGTTTGACGGGCCCAGGCTGGATTTGAACCCGCCACTTTAGGTGTATATGGCTAGTGCCTTAGCCACTTGAGCCACAGGCACCGAGCCACAATTTCTTTATTATTGTGTGACTTTGTCTTATAAGTTTTAAAAATACAACTATTTGGCTTGGTGCCTGTGGCTCAAGCGGTTAAGACCCCAGCCACATACACCTAAGGTGGCAGGTTTGAATCAAACCCAGGCCCGCCAAACAACAATGAAAACTACAACCAAAAACTAGCTGGGTGTTGTTACGGGCGCCTGTAGTCCCAGCTACTTGGGAGGCAGAGGCAGGAGAATCACTTGAGCCCAGGAGTTGGAGGTTGCTTTGAGCTGTGATGCCACAGCACTCTGCCCAGGGCTACAGCTTGAGGCTCTGTCTCAAAAAAGATAATAGTAATTATATTAATTCTAAAATTTCACTAAAATATAATAGAAAAAAATAAGATAGAACATGTCTGTTGTAGACTAAAGTATAAAATAAGTTTGAAGCCTCCAACTCTTAGCTTGGGAGGCTAAGGCAAGGGAATTGCTTGAGCCCAAGAGTTTGAGGTTGCTGTGAGCTATGACACCATGGCACTCTACCCAGGGCAAGAAAGTGAGACTCTGTCTCAAAAAAAAAAAAAAATTCAAAATAGAAGTTTATAGCCCAATGTGCTTTACAAATGATCTCAGATAAACAATTATTAGGCTGCAGTTACAAAGTTTTTCATCTTTCACTAAGTTCAGTGTTGTTCCTAAGACTACTTAATACTTTATTTTCATCACACTTGCCTTGGCCTCCCGAGCAGTTGGGACTGCAGGCGCCAACCACAACGCCTAGCTATTTTTAGAGACAGAGTCTTACTCTTGCTCAGGCTAGTCTTGAACTCGTGAGCTCAAGGGACCCACCCACCCACCTTGGCCTCCTAGAGTATAAGGATAACAGGCATGAGCTACCTCACCCAGCTTATATTTTGTTAAATGAAATTAGTAAAATGTTTTGTGAAAGAAAATGTTTATGAACATTTCTATATAACATGTATTGTTATTCTTAATTTCCTTTTCCTTTATTTCCCTTACAGGGTTTTAGACAAAATCAAAAAGAAGGACGGTATTCACATTCCAGTTAAGGAGTAAGTTCCATCATTATACTTTTGTATAAATTTTAATGGTTTGTGAAAAATAAGTGATTTTGAACATTTAAAAAATTGAAAGGTGAAAGCTTAATGTAACACATTAAAGAGATTTTGATGCCAAAGGTATTAGATAAAAGACTGAGGTCTGCACCTCCCCTAGTATTCTCATGGTGTCCAAGTGTCATCTCAGCAAATACTTCCTAGTTGGTTGTGTGGAAGAAACATATTTTTCTAATAAAGAGATCCTTAGAGTCTGATTACATTTTGCATCACTAGCAATCAGATGATGAGGCATTTTTTTTGATTTGTGATGCTGTATGTAGTATATATTACCTATGAAGTGTTCTCATCAAAAAAGTTTAACTGGAATTTAGTCAAGCCTTTAGATCTTATTTCGTGTTTGCAGGAAATACTGAGGATAGAGCAACAAGTTAAATGGCACCACTAAGGAAATGATCAGACAAGTCCAGGATGTGGAATGCTGTAGAAGATCTTGGCCTCGTTTCTTCAAAATATCAAAGTTGGGAAGAAAAAAGGAGGTGCAAATGGGTAACTGTTCTGGATGTAAAGTTACTTGAGAGACATAACCAAATGCAATGTGGAATCTTTGATTGGACCCTATTTAAAAAAAACATCTGACTTAAGGTAGGGGAAATTGAAAAAATGAATATGGACTGGATTTTAAATGATATTAGACAATTATTGCTAATTGTATGGGCTTTGAGAAGGATGTTGTAGTTTTAGAACAGTGGTTCTCAACCTTTAATACAGTCCAAAGGAGTCACCCCCTGGTTGAGAACTGCTGTTTTAGAATGTTTTAATTTGCATACTCAAATATTTTTTGAATGAACTGTTACAGTGTCTCCAAAATATTTGGAAATGGTTTAGCAAAACGTATGTGTGAAACATAAATGGCAAAACGTTAATGACTAACTGGTGTGTATATGGATGTTCCCTGTACTATTTTTTTCTATTTTCTGTATGTTTAAAAGTATATAATAAAAATACTTGATTTTTTTAAAATTAGCTATGTGTCTGTCATTGTATTCCCGTTTTGCTTATTACTTTACACTTTTCACCCATATTCATCTATATTTTGATATGAATGCCATCATAGCATTTTGCACGCATGTGTGTGTATGTTGTGTGTGTATCCCCACTTACTGTCACATTTTTTGTCTTTACGTGTTCTTTCTGTCAAATGTTCACCTATAGTATGCAAGTGTTCCTTTTTTGCCATCCTTTTTTGCCATTGCCAGGATGATATTATAGTAAATACATATACAGTTTCCTATATGTATAGTAAATACATATAGAAATACCTTCTCATATGTACTAATTTTATTCTGTTATAGTCACAGGATAAATTTCTGGATTATAACTATTTGATGAAAGATTATGAATGTTATGATTCTAGGTAGATATTTCCTTGTTGCCTTAAAAAGCAAATTTTTAAAAACTACATTTTCTGGCCTGGTGCCTGTAGCTTAAGCAGCTAAGGCGCCAGCCACATACACCAGAGCTGGTGGGTTCAAATCCAGCACAGGCCCATCAAACAATGATGACTGCAACCAGAAAATAGCCGGGTGTTGTGGCAGGCGCCTGTAGTCCCAGCTACTTGGGAGGTGGAAGCAGGAGACTCGCTTGAGCCCAGGAGTTGGGAGGTTGTTGTGAGCTGTGATGCCACTGCACTCTACCCAGGGCGACAGCTTGAGGCTCTGTCCCAAAAAAAAAAAAAAAAAAAATCACATTTTCTTTACAGTTTGCAGAATGGAAGTCATAGTCCTGAGAGGGGTGTTTCCTAAACTATATAAATCATCACAGGGCGGCACCTGTGGCTCAAAGGGGTAGGGCGCCAGCCCCATATGCCAGAGATGGTGGGTTTAAACCCAGCCCCGGCCAAAAACTGCAAAAAAATTTAAAAAATCATCACAAAGTGTAAACTACCCGTATTTCATTCTTTGGTTAGTCATCTTTATTCAGTTGAAGATATTTACCTGGGTTGTTCAGCCAAGGATAAATAGAAAAATCAGGCAGACCACGGAATGAATTAAAAGGATAAATAAAATCAGGCAGAGGATAGAATGAGATAGGAAGGCTCGGCGCCTGTGGCTCAATTGGCTAGGGTGCCAGCCACGTACACCTAAGGTGGCGGGTTCGAATCCCCAGCCCAGGCCCGCCAAACAACAATGATGGCTGCAACCAAAAAATGGCCGGGCACTGTGGCGGGTGCCTGTGGTCCCAGCTACTTGGGAGGCAGAGGCAGGAGACTCGCTTGAGCCCAGGAGTTGGAGATTGCTATGAGCTGTGATGCCATGGCACTCTACCCAGGGGGATAGCTTGAGGCTCCGTCTCAGAAATAAAAAAAAAAAAGAATGAGATAGGGAATCTTATCTAGTCCAGGCAAAAAATGTACAACGCCAGAAGCATTAGGGCATGCTGTGTTGAGAGACATAAGGTAGTTGAAATGTCTTATTATTTTTATTGCCACTCAATGTTCTT